>BGPR01002563.1:0-45515 GCA_013235015.1 Araneus ventricosus | reverse complement strand
CTTATTTCATACAAAATAAGTACACATATAATCATTATTATTGTTATGCTCATAAATGGCATTAAAACACATAGTTAAAGTTTAAAAATAAAATTTGAAATATGATCTATAACGTAGTGCTTTGTTTCTGAACTGCAAGTTTATATTTATGTAATATAGTTTGACATGTGACAAGGGGGAGGGAGGGGGTATGGTGAAGTGTGACACTTTGTGACAAAGGGGGGGGGGTCAAAAATATTGAAAAAAAGTGTGACATCATTTATGGACAGCCCCTAAGTAATATTTATATAATAAATCCACGTTATATTTTAATTTCTTATCTTTCTGATTTAAATCTTAATTATAATGCAACGTTAAAAGTACGAGAGGCGCAGTTTCTCGTTGTTAAAAACATGGTATGGCTTTAACGGGAAAGTACCTAATAATTCTGTAAAATTCTAATAGTAAAATTCCGTCATGATAAATAATTCTAAAACCTGCTTTAGAAATAAAAACGGGTAATAATTTAGGAAACTGAACATATTTTTGTCAGAGAAGGCAGTTTTTAATTTTTATTTCCGTATTTTTGTAGCGGAGTCTCGAAAATAACTAGTCTGTCCTTCGCCATTTTATACTTCATAAAACAGTAACATAGCTGTTGAAAAAATATAGTACCCATCCTCACGTTATCTCCCGCCTATTACTATTTCAAAGAATTAGCAGATAATTCCGATAAGCTATAAGAAAAACGTTCCTTCTTGCACAGAAGTCAAAAAACCCCACACAGACTCAAAATCCCTCTTCTTCCAACTGCGGGGTGACAAACACAATGGGCGGTTTACAATGAGCAGGCCAATCCCCCAATTACTCGTATGTATGTGGTCCTGGGGGAAAGGAAATTCCAATAGCCCGAGAATACCCGGGCTTGCCGCTAGAGATGCAGAAAACTTTGCGAGTTATCTCGTAGAATGCCGCTTGACAGGAAAAAAAGTTCGCGAGATATTTCGGGTTTGGCGCTGAGTGGGTTAACATTTTTTCAACAGGAAGTGACGTCATTACATAGGAAATCATGCAATTTCTTCCAGGTTCATAAAATTTATTGCTCCCAGTAGAGATAGGTCCAGAGTTCAGGATTTTTCTAGAAGATTCCTTTTGTCACCAAAGTTGCCAAATTTGTCTCCAAGATTAGCATGTCAGAAAAACAACTTTACAACTTTGTAACAATAATAATATTCTAAATGCTTTTTGACTCCCTCTCAGAAAGTTACAGAGCACCTAGGCAGTTGCCTACTTTTCCCATTTTATAATTCGGCCGCAAGGTGAGGAAGAGGAGGGAGACGACAAGCAGATAAACAACGTTGCGTGGAAAGAAACAGTCAAAATATTGGAGACTTTATTAAATATACCGAATAATGTTCAACTATAGTAGCACATGATGGTAACTTCTTTGGTAAGCGCATAGAGCTGTCTTATCCAGTGAGCTACCTAAGCTTTAGCCCAGGGACTCCGTTGATCCAAATGCACCTAAACATTTACTATACTGATAACATTTTAATTTTGAACAAAATCCATAGAATAGGGCATATTAGAAAATACAGATAAAACCAAAATTATTCATGAATTTGCCGCAAGTTAATGCCGTCATAAATTTATAAATTAAAATGAAAACATTTATATCGATAAAAAGCTAAACCTAAAGGAGTTAAAACATAAGAATTATTTTTTAAGATTTAAACAATATTTTATTTTAATTTCAATATGATCAGTACATGGCCATTGTAAATCAAAAGAAAGTACAAAATAAAATTTTCATCAAAATGCCGAAAGAAAATGTAGAGATTTATGGACACCTTAGACCAGTCAACGAAGAAAAAATAGAAAAAGAAAATGGTGTAGTTTTCAAATTTGGCTTTCAAATTTGGTTGTTGGGGGTAGTGTCCTAAACGACATACTAAAAGTCCCCGCCTGTGGGAGGTACGCGAGGGGTACAGAGGGGATTAAAGGGGAGCGTTTTCAGTTTTTCTTAAATATCTCGAAACCTATGGGTTCTATCGAAAACCACTCCATTACAAAATTAAACTACATACAATATCCTACAAAAAAGTCCTACATTGTTTCTGTAGCATCAATAGTTCAGAAGATACAGGGGGATTTAAAAGTTAAGATTTCCACAATTCCTTATTGTAATGGTAAAATCGATTAAAAGTACTGAATCAACAACCCTCATAATAACCTCATGCCTATATAATAATTATACAAGGGTAGTATTGTCTGTGTCCGAGCGGGGGGATGACAAATACATTTGACCAACAATTATGCTCCCTTCCTCCCCTCACATCCGTTCCCCTTCACAAGTTTCCTTCTACCCGTAGTACAATCAACGAATTGTAAACTTTAAAAAAAAGTTGTAGTTTTGAAATTCGAAATTTGGCACAGTTGTTGGGGAGAGTGCCCTAAACTACAAACTAATAGTCCCCGCTGGTGGAGGGTGCTCAGGCGGTACAGGGGGTTGAAAGGGGGGATTTCTCAGTTTTTCTTAAAGATCTCGAAAACTATGGATCCTAGAGAAAACAACTTCATTATATAGTTATAATACATTAAATTTCCTGCAAAACTAGTCCTAAATTTTTTGTTGAATCAAATTTTAGAAGATGCAGGGGGGTTTAAATGTGAATATTTTAAAAATTCATTATTGTAATGGTAAAAACAATTAAAAGTGCTGAAGCAATAACCCTCAGAAAGACCCCATGCCTATACAATAATTATACGAGGGTAGTATTGTATGTGTCGAGAGTAGTAGCAGTATCAGGAAGGGGGTCTACAAACCTATTTTTTTAACTGTCGTACTCCCTTCCTCCTCTCACGTCCGTTCCCTTCCACTAGATCCCTTCTACTCAGTCTTTTGGTTCTGTTAACACTCCAAATGAGTGTATTTAGACAGTATAATCTAAATCTACACATCTATGCTGAGTTTAACTTAAAAGCTCGCACCCAGTCTGTCACAGTTCGACAGAAGCAACAGAAGCATTTTCTTGCCATTGAAGAAATAAGGCCAGCCATGTCCAATTACTGACACAGAAAATGTTTGTTAAAGGAACTGAAACGAGTGTCGCTACAGGGGATGCTGGTACATATATTGTGAGATCTGGGTTAGAGGAAGCAACTTCTCATCCCAAGCGAAAGACGCAGACCTAGTCGTGTTACTGGTTGCTTTGGCACGATCAGAAAGTAACATTTATTTTATGAAGCCTGGCAAGAGAAAAGTCGAAGCTAAATTATTTTTTACAAAAAAGCTGCAGAAAGAACTTTCTTTTGCCCAAACCATCCTCCTTCTCCATGCATACCGTGGCTGCGACATTACACCAGATATTTAGAGAAAAAGCAAAGCACTGTAGTTACATTGTTTCAACTCTGCCAGATGAAAACATTGCTGACATCTTTTATAACCCCTCATCTACACCAGATGCTATCTCACAAGCCGGTGAGATGTTCCTAGTTCAAAGCCGTTGCGGATGAACATAATTTGATTAACCGTAGATATGCAGCATTTCTCAAATCATCAACGAAGATCAAAGCTTATCTTTACTCAATTTCTCCAACCAAAGAAGCAGCGGAGCAACACACGGTTAGAAATGTGTTTCTGTTTCGGCACCTTATTGGTACCTGTACCAAAGGTACACCTCTAGAAGAAGAGGAGGCGTTCGAACTTGATCATATACTAGAAACACATGGTGAAATTTAATTACGAGCGTGTGTAAAAATGGGTTATGCATATTTTATGTATGTATATATATATATATAATATAATGTGAATGTATCTATCGAAAGATATAATATGTTATAGATATATTGTAATAGATAGCCGCTATTTTGAAATATAAACTTTCTTTCATAAAAATCAAACTAACATTTTCAGCCACTTATTGTAATTATGTACTTTTTAAAACTATTATAATATTCTAAACTATTCATCCTAAAAAAAATGTGTAGGACTATTTGTGTAGGAAATTTAATTTAGTTTAATTTTATACTTAAGTATTTTTTGCTAGGATCCATAGTTTTCCAGATATTTAAGAAATACTGAGAAATCCCCCATTCAGCCTCCCACCTCTGTAACTCCTAAGCATCCTCCAACAGCGGGGACTTTTAGTATGTCGCTTAAGGCAGTCTCCCCAACATTTTTGCCGAATTCCGAATTTCAAAACTACAACTTTTTTTAAATTTACAGTTCGTTGACTGGATTACGAGTAGAAGAAAACTTGTGAAGGGGGATGGATGTGAGGGGAGTAAGGGAGCATAATTGTTCATCAAATGCGTTTGTCATCACACACCCCGCTCGGACACATGCAATACTACCTTTGTATAATTATTATATAGGCATGAGGTTATTATGAGGGTTGTTGATTCAGCACTTTTAATCGATTTTACCATTACAGTAAGGACTTTTAGAAATATCAACTTATAAATCTCCCTGTATCTTCTAAACTACTGATGATAGAAAAACAATATAGGACTTTTTTGTAGGAAATGTCACGTAGTTTCATTTTGTTATGTAGTGGGTTTTGATAGAACCCATAGTTTTCGAGATATTTAAGGAAAACTTAAAACGCCCCCTTTAAACCCCCCGCACACCACGCACACCTCCCACAGGCGGGGACTTTTAGTATGTCGTTTAGGACGCTACCCCCAATAACTGTGCCAAATTTAAAAACTACACCATTTTTTTCTATTCATCGATTTTTGGCCTTCGTTGACTGGTCTACCTAGGCAGTTTACCTATTTAATAACCCGTCGTCTGAACAGCGACAATCATGTAAGCAGACAGGCATTCGGCGTTATATGTCATCACTTAATAAATGCATACGTATGGTAATTACAAAATGTTATTTAATTCTGCTTATCTGAAATATAATTTTAAGTTTATTGTTCTCTGTCTTAATTTTAAATAATCAGTACGATTATCGAAACTATTTATTCAGTTTTGATTCACAGGCCCAAAAATATGACCTATTGTAATTCTTTAATTGGTATCACAAAATATGAACATGTTAATTCTAGACTCCTATATTCAATTATCCGAAAAATTTCCTTATGGTGAATTCAGATTGCTACGGATTAAAAAGGACTACACTGAAAATTGTCGGTAGAATCTTTAACATACCAGCCATGCCATATAGTTATCTCACAAGTAACTCGTAAGCCGGATTATAAAATAAGTGAATCAAGATTAAAGTATTGCACATGAAAGCTGACATTGCATTTCAAAAGAAAATTTATTTTCTTTTTAGTATTCACTTGACTTATGTATTGAACCCATAAAGAAAAAAGTAAGTTTAAAAGTCTTATTAAACCTTCAACTTAATAGAATTCGGATTTAATGGACAGAATTTACTAATATTTTGAATTTCTTTTCTACTATCCTAGTAAACAGTTGTAAGGAGCTTTTTGTTTCTAAATTGTCACGTAACAAGCAACACCCTCTATCTGAATTTTTTGAAATTTCAAAGAGGAAGAAAATACTCAATTGTTTCTATCAATAACGAATATTTCTGAATTTCTTTCATATCTGACATGAATATGAGGCAGCATGTTCCTAGCAGATGTGAAAAAAATTCAAAAAAATTCGTTATTGGTTGCAAAATATTGAGTAGGTTCTTCCTCTTTAAAATTTCAAAAAACTGAAAAAGGTAGTGTTGCTGGTTAAGCGACGAAATATGGCATGTACATCGAATATTTTACGTTTAAATTATACAACTCAAGTTCAAGTGTAGTATCCTGTTTCCAATATTATCAATAATATTATCAATTCACGATTGAAGGAATTTCGATCTTACTGATACTCTTTTTCCCCATTAGATACATTAAATCAAGGGTTTACTGCAATTTTAAATATTAATGTGGAATGAAATTAACAATAAAGGAAACAATGAGAGATTTTGGGTTAAAGATTAAAAACATAATGGATAATCTACCTATCGCTGACATATTTGAATATAATGTAATAAGCAAACCCTATGTATTATTTTTGTGCCAATATTCATTTACCTCAACTGCAAGAAAACCTACAGCAATGAATTAGTGATATCATTGGATAGGAGTTTTTTACTGAGTTCTGATATAGCATTCTCAATTTACGTTAAAACACATTGTTTGTTTAAAATTATATTAAAATAAAGATTGAAAAATTGTCAACAATGTCAGATAGTGCTTATTAAATCATGACGACAAAATCACCGTCTTTATCAATATATCATATCATGCCCTCAAAATGAAGACGGCACAGAAATCAACGAAAGCGTTGTAAAAGACATCGTAGATGAGGATTGCAGACTTTATTACAGTTGGGTTTCCGTACAATCCGACGAGGGGATGGAAAACCAATTGTGGCATCTAGAATTCTTAAATATTTTAAATTCACCAGTCTTGCCACCATATAAATTAATTTTGAAGAAAAACATTATTGTCATTTAAATTTGCGGTCAGGTACTGCGTATTGTGCCCCAGTGGGTACCCCATTTCTAAAAGATATATCTCCACTATGCTGTTACGATATTCTGAAAGCTAGCAACATCGTAGAGATATCACATGGATATTTTAGAGCATTTTGTGCTAATAGGGTATGTACTGATGGGCCAAACAAGCACTAGCTAAGGTGAAAAGCTCGCCATCCTTCAAGCCTCTTATTAACATTATTTCTACTTGCTCTGATAGTTTCCTTTGATCTTGGAGCAGTCATTTCGGTCTGATCGCACATGCAAATGCATGAAACACTCTTCATAAGCCAACCTGACTATCATGAAACGGGTGGAAATTATACCTCCGGAGCGATATTCGGATGTTTTGGATGAATTAAACAAATAAAGACTAGCTGAGGAAGAATCTAATGGTTCAAAACTCGATGCAGAAGTGACTGAATACAGCGACCACGAAACCGATTCTGAGAATGACGTGGAGCACAATCCAGTTCACGAAGAGGATGGCGAAAACAATTCGGAGACAAATGGGTGTATCATTCATCCATTCAACCTCTAATATTATTTTTCCATAAAAATAAAGTTATGTATAGCTAAATAAGCGTAGAGTGGAAAAGATGGGATGACGCATGAAGTCGCCAACCTCATTCGAGTATTACAAAAAAGTAACGCGTCCCAATGGTTTAACTGCTAAACAGGCCTTAATCAGTGGAGAACGGATGCTTGACACTCACATCCATAAATACTTTATCACTGTTCGGTTATTTGATTTTGGAAACAATGCTGTCATACCACGAATTAACGTTACCCATCCCACCCATAATAAAGATAAAATGTAAAAACGATAACGCCTCCACGAATAGGAAGAAAGGTGAATTTCTTTCTGCATATTGTCAGACTAAAATATCGTATGTTGGTTACAAAAATATAAGACCGGTCATATGGGCTTAAAAATCATACACAGCGAAACCAGGGCCGGATTAAGGGTAAATGTAAGGGTTCTCATGCAACGTATATTTCATGGCCCCTTTTCTCTTCCAAACTTCTAAAACCACATGTATTTTATTGCTTTTAATATAATCTCTATATAGCAGTTTTTAAGTTTCACAGAAAACTGCAAACTGAAATAACGAAGCATTTAAATGCACAAGATCTTCACGATAGGTTGTTTCAGTATCTCGCGGATAAAAATTTAAAAATCATTTTAAACAAAATGGTAAAAGAATCGCAAAACGCTTTTCATGCATTCTAAATACTCAAATACAAAGTTTTCCATAACTGTTGACGTATGGGGCAGTCAGCCAAAACAAAATGGACCACATTTATTTGCTATCGAGTTTGAAAACATAAAACAAATCATGAAAATTATGTTTTGAAATTTAAACCATAGTTAATTTTAATTTCATGTGTGACCCTTGTAGATAGCCTGAAAATACTGCTAAAAGGGTCGAAGCCTTGGAGACTTCCAAAGTTGAGGGACCTATAGGCAGTTGTCTACTTTACCAATTTAATAATTCGGCTCTGAGCGAAACTTACGAAATTTTGACGTAACACCTGGAACCACCAGCAAAATATGAACTTTTATGACAATATTCAACAATCACATAACACATACAACAATTTGAGAGCAGATGTTCTTAACCTATACAAGTGTTTTGCAATAATAAGATGTTTTATTAAATTTGAGACAGGACATTTTGCTCTTACGTTGAGCTTCTACAGAATGACGCATCAATTTGTACATTTATGATAGATTGCAGTTTTAAGACGTTAGATAAAATAACTATCTCTGCGTCAGAACATGGAACTTTTGGTAAGAAAAAGGGAGTAATAATGAGAAAAAGAAAAGATGGCTTTTAGAACAATTGCGACGGGTGATGAGGCTCAACATCTCAAATTCTACAGCTCATCTTCATCATTCTACGTACAAGAAACACCATAAATCAAATGAAACCTCGAATAATTTTTGGTAGGGCATCAAAGCTAATTTATAAAATTATTCACTATTACGGTCCCTTACTTTCATCTATGAATTTTATTTGGGGAGAAGGGTTGGAGATTCTTAGCTTACACGCCATTTAGAGTTTTACAGTTCTTCGTTTTTTCATTGTGATTCAACTTTATTCATAATGAATTCCATGATAATTAGCATATATCATCAAGAAGTTGCCAATTTTAGCACTTTTATATTTCTATAAATGAAGTTATTTTTCTTTAATTCTTATTGTGTTCTTTGATTTAATGATGATATTGGTGAGTCAAAAAGGAAAAGTACTTTTTCCTAAAAAGAAATACTTTAACTTACTTCAGTGCATCAAGAAATTGCCCCGCATGAAAAGGTAATCTGTAGACTTCTTCTTTCAACGGAAAATTCAGATGATTAGAATTACTATATGCTGTAGAAGTGTACACCAAAGCCTGTAATTATAATTTAAAGAGTTTTATAACTTTTGTGGGATATAAACTTGAACAGAAATGCATACGGAAATTGAAAAAAACACAATCTCACGAAAACAAATTACGGAAATGAAATTTTTTTAAAATGGAAGAAGTTTATTTTTATGTTTCGCGCTTAAGCTGTGTCAGTAGTGAGAAAATGAGAGTTCTGGGACTTCGGGGGCAGGAGGGAGCCACCACCTCAACCACCCGCCACCAATTCCCTCCACACCACCAACTTCCATTCGGGATCAGCTCAACCCCTTCTTAGATTAGATAAGGAATTGAGATAAGGAGTTAATTTTTTTTTCGGACATTGAAAAATTTTTAGGGACTTAGAATTTTTTCCATAGATTTGCATTAAACCGCGCAAGATTAGATAACACTTTTCAAATGAAAAGAATATAATCTTATAAAAGAGTTCTTAGGTCTATTTGAATGACATCTTTCGAAAAGATTTTTAATTAGAAAAAGGTTTTATTTCACAGGGATTCGAAACCTTAGTATAAATATTTCTTCTACTAAAGTTTGATTTTAGTGACTTAGATTTTTTTCACAACATCCTTTCTCAAACAGATTTGCATCAATTCAATCATAACTTATCATGCGTGCAATAAAATAAAACATTTAAATATAAAATAAACATAATAATTTGATGCTTACACTCTTAATTTCATTTTTTTCCTTCTATTTCTAAGAAACTTTGAATTTTCTCGATTTTTGAACAGAATTTCACCAATTAGAGTTAAACTTTCAATCTTCTTCTATTTTTTGGCATCCTCATATTTCTATTTTTTTATTTTATTATTCATTATCGAATAAAGGTTTTCATTTGTTTCCAGGAAAGTTTCGAAACTTGTGCATTCTCTGTTTTTAAATAACAAAAATTTTACTTAGGCACTAATTCACACAAAATCTTTTGAATTAAATCAATTTTATAAGAATAATTCTTCGAATGAACCATTTTCGATTTATTTTTCTTTCATAATTCAACTTCCCTCTTTGTTTCGAGCTTATTTTTCCGCTAACAAACACAATTTTAGAATATTCTAACAATAACATACAAGAGCAATGAAAATCTCTTAGTTTGAATAAGTTAACTTAAAATTCCGTTACTAACTGTTTCAGGAATATCAAAACGTTAAACTCTCTTAATGTTAAATGGAAAATTTGAATCTTAAACGAGAAAGTGTTAGCATTTTTTTTTCCGGATTCACTTCAACATCGACCAAATAACTTCATTAATATTATCACTTTTTTCTGTTGAACATATAACTTATCTATAAAGACTTGGCAATTTACTTCGAATGATGCTAAAACGGTTACATTAAACCTCACAAATGCATAGATTAGTGACAAATTATTTTATCTTAAAAATTTAGAGATCATTCATCATACTTAATTCTAAAACTATATAAAACATTCCACTAATTAAACGCATCTTTCTTTCGATACTTAAAAACTTTTCGAGTGATTTCCGCTTTTACGAACTTATTTTGACTTTCTTTTTAATTCCTTATTTATTTCAATCTTATTTTATTTCACAAACTATTTATTCAATTTCATTAATTATATAAATTTTCTCTAACTAATTTTTCTTACATGATTGGAATTCACTTTGATTTTAAACACATTTCTTCCAATGCTGAAAAAGAAAATAGAATATTCTATCGATAACATAGAAGAAAAATAAAAATCTCTTAGGTTGGAATAAATTAAAGCAATGAAACTCATGTTTTACGTTGTAATTCCTTTTTAAATATATCAAATAAATAAATTTAGTCTCGAAAATTTTAACCACCAAAGAACATTTTTCCTGCTTGCGTGTTTAATTCACGAAGACTATGTGTGTGTGTGTGTTTGTGCGTGCATGTTTGCGTCTGTGCATGCGTGTGTGTGATTTATTTCGAAAAACGATAAGAGTTACCACGTCTGTGTTTGCTACTCTATGTCACAGTTTATTTTATCTTTTGAGAATATTCCACATAGAAAATTCTGGTCATTGCTTTCTCTGTGTCAATCCTACAAGTAACATAGCTAGATTTTATTAATTTTTTCTTACGTGTTTAAAGCTCACTAAACGTTTTGCACATATTTTTCCAATGACGAATGCAATTATTGACAAAATATAACAGCAATCATATTAAAAATCTCTTTGGTTTGATTAAGTTTTTCATGCATAGTGAAATTTGTAAAATTCAACTTAAAATTCTAATTTTCTACCAGTTACTAAAATATCAAAACATGAAACTATTTTAAAGCTGACTATTTCAGATGAAACCTATTTAACTTAAAACATTAAACCTCATTCAAGCACTTCGAGATTGAATTTTTTCTTAAACTTCAAACCTTTGCTGAGGTTTTAACAAACAAACATCTTTATCGAATCTTTATTTTTCTCGCACATGTCTTAAATCATTTGTCTTATAGATTTTCAAATATTAACAGAAAATTGATAATTTTAATTCGTAATTTACCTCAACGCTTTCATTTAAATATATTCATGTCCACACACACAAAGCTTATAATTTCATTTTTTAAAAACATGTTTCAAAGTCACTCTACGTTTCGAAAATATTTTTTCAATGACGAATGCAATTATTGACAAAATATAAGAGCAATCATATTAAAAATTTCTTTGGATTGATTAAGTTTTTCTTGCATAGTGAAATGTGATATAATTGAGCTTAAAATTCCAATTTTCTACCAGTTACGAAAATATCAAAACATTAAACTATTTTAAAGCTGACTGTTTCAGACGATAAACTGTTACAACTTAAAGAATTAAAACTCATTCAAACACTTCGAGATTGAATTTCTGTCTTAAAACTTTTTACAATGTTTTAACAAACAAACATCTTTATTGTATCTTTCTTTGTCACGCATGGCTTAAATCAGCTGACTTACAATTTTTCAAAGATTAACAGAAAATTAACCGTCTTAAAGCATAATTAACCTCAACGCATTCACTTAAATATTCACACACTTTCATGAATCTTGTATTTTCATTTTCCTAACCTGTTTCAAACTCAATCTACGTTAGAACATTTTTTTTCCAATGACTAATGCAATTACCGACAAAATATAAAAGGAATCATTAAAAATATCTTAGGTCTGTGAGATTATCAAAACATAAAACTATTGACCACTTCTAGATAAATATATCCTTCTTTTTGGACTTGGAATTATGTTAACTGTGTGAATACTTTACATACATTTTTTTCTATCAAAATAAAACATGATAAAAATAAAACATTTAAACTTAATGAAAAGTTTAATGCATTGACTTGAATAGTTCAATTCCCTATTTCTTTTGTTAGAATTTTTATACAACAAGTCTTTGATATATATCTGTTTATGCATGTTAATATTTGATTCTGTTAGCACTCTTTCACTTATAACAATTTATTTCTGTTAATCATATTAAAAAATTTTCCTTCACATCTCAGCTTTCCCATGTTTCAAAAAATTTTGTTCTATGAAAGTTATATCAATCTTAATTATTTCTTCTTCGCACTTTTCAGGAAGATTAATGAAAAAGAATTTGTTATGAATTTTCAAAGCTTACCTTGATTCCAGAAAATTAATCGTTTTTGATACATTATTAATCTTAACATGAACTATTCATATATTCTAATGTTTTCCGTCTTTAAACTTATTGTTGCATTCCCTTATATCACAAACACACCAATGTGTCTAATTAAGTTCAGCATTCATTTCTCATTATTATCTCTTATCTGTCTTTTAAGTTCCAAAATGTTTTCAATCATATGACTATTTCCCTATCAAATGCCTTAAGAAAATGGATTACTCACCATCTTATGCTAATAATGCACTCGTTGATAAACGTTATCGAGAACCTTCCATCATAGTCTTAAGAAAATGAAGTATTCACTATCACATGTTAATTGAAAATTCATGACGACGTTTTATTTAGATAAAAGATATCTCATTGACCGATGAATTACTTAAATAGTGACATACATGAGAAAATGTTCATTCTGCATCTTTCTTCGGGTTGCATTTGAAAATGGAGTCAACTGTAGCTGCTTTAGAAAACTCCTCGTCTATTATCACTATTCCAGGCTGGGGTTATATAACTGTCGAACAAATGGATTCGCCCTTTGAAGATGATGAGAATGATGCTGTCGATCCAGTGTTTCCGTGCACGTTATGTGGCGAAACGTTTGCTCTTCCCAGCAGCCTGAAAAACCACGAAAGACTGAGACATGGAAATAAACGACAGAGTCGTTATCCATCTCAGCAACCAGGCCCTTACCGTCTTCAACAGGCAGTGGTGCTGCAAGGAAAAGGCAAAGAAGTGATCCAACGTCGCAACCGAGTCCCTCGACTCTACAATCAGATGCTGATGGTCCAAGAAAGCAGAGACGTGATTCATCTCCACAAGCTGGTCCCTCCAATCTTCAGTCTGCTGCAAGTGATCCAATAAGAAGATCCGGAAACAAAATCTTTCCCGGTGCCACCATTTTTAAGAACTTATACTTCGCCAAGAATGGACATAATTTAAATATTGTTTATCAACAATACTTTTCAAAGGAAGAAGCTGATCAAATATTCGATGAATTGGAAAGGGAAATTGAATATTTACCTTCTGAAATGGCTACGATGTTTATTTATAACAAAAAATATTCAGGGCCTAGAAAAGTTTCTGCTTATGGTGATAAAAATTTAACTTATACTTTGTCTGGAAATATTCTTCCTGCAAAGCCTTTTGTTGTGACTGAAGACGATCTTTTATCTATAAACTATTTATTTTACATTTATGTACAGGAACTATATCAAAACGTAACATGGATGAAATTCTACCCTAATTCTTCCCCGTTGCCAGTATCGCTAGCTGAATAACAAGTTACATAATTAGAAAAGACAACAGGAAGTGCGAAATATAAAATGGGTGGTAACATTCTCCCACTTTTGTATTGCAGACAAACACTTTAAAGCAATACAAACATAAACAAATTATTACACACTGGCATTACAAAAATAAAAATTATTAACAGTTCACAAATTCTGTCTTTTAACAGGAATTAATGGACGGCCACATCGAGATTTCTTTACTTCCTCGAGAACATCAGCTGCAGTAGGGCCTGGGTTTTGCGCAGCTATATCAGTTCCTTGGTGGTCCTCGATGAGATGGTCACTAGCGCTGAGCTCCAAAGGATAAATTCGTTGAAGCGGTCGTATGATCTCACCACTGGATAGTCGTAATTTAGCCACACGCTCCACGCCGTCCTTGCCTGGAAACAATTCGATCACTTGAGCCAAAGGCCAATTCATTCGGTTTGGGTTCTTTTGATTGAACTATGACGATTTCTCCCGGAGAAATCATCTTCCTTTTTGAAGCTACTTTAGGACTTCTTACTAACTCTCCAAGGTATTCTTTGTAGAAACGTTTGCGTAAATTTGATCGTAAGGTGTGAAGATAACGCACTCGTTTCAATATATGATGAGAATCAATCAGATCCAAATCAAATGTTTCTCTTCCTTTAATATCCTGGATGAAATGAGCAGGCGTAAGAGGTTTCAGCTCCTTCGGATCGTCTGACAAATATGTCAATGGTCGCCCATTTATTGTAGCTTTATTATTATTATGCTTATTATGCTTTGCCCAAACACTTTCGGAGGAGTTCTTTAATGCTGCGAACCATCCTTTCCCAAAATCCACTGTACCATGGGGCGGAAGGAGGGCTAAACAACCATTTTATTTTCATTAAAGAACATTCGGCTTGAATGAAATCCTAGTCCAAAGATTTCAAAGCATTTGCTGCCCCTACGAAGTTCGTACCATTATCAGTGTATAGGTGTATAGCGTAGAGCCTCTTCCTCTTCTTGCCCAGAATCTTCTCAAAGCTTGCATAAACGATTCGGTGGAGAGAGATGAAACCAGTTTTAGATGGACTGCTCTATATACTGCGCACGTGAATAGAACTATCCACGCTTTGCTCCCACCACGCAAGGAAAGAGGACCGGCCAGATCTGCGCCAGTTATTTGAAAGGCTGCAACTCTGTGTATTCTGTCGGGAGGTAAAGGAGCTGGATCTGGGTTAACTTTGCCAGCTGTCAGCCTTTTGCATTTTATACATTGTCGTAAAATTGCCTTTACAACTCTCCGACCCTTGGGAATTCAGAATTTTTCTCTTAATTGTGCTAAGGTCGTTAACACTCCAGCGTGCATTAGGGATCAATGAGTATGCAAAACCAGTCTTTCTAGAAGAGGATGGTCTGGTAAAACTGTAGGATGTGTAAAGTCCTCTGGATCTTGACTGAGAATCAGTCTTGTTTGAACTTTCAGGATGCCATTTTCCTCGAAAAACTGTATCGTATCCTTGTATTTCTCACGTATTTCAGAGGGCCATTCTGACTGCATGATTTTTATTAGGGTCTCCTTGGCCTTTTGAATCTCTTCACATGAAAGTGAATTAACTAACTTAGGAGAGTTTCTCTTAATATTGTTGCAGAATCTGAGAACATAAGCAGTCATTCGGAGAATTTTCTTACAGCTCGAAAAGTACAGGATTCTATCTCCAAATCTAACTTCGTTTCCTGTGGCTAATTTTGTCACAACTGTCTTACGCCGCTCTAGAAATGCTTCATCCGGAGTCTCTGATACCTCAGAACATGGCCAAGATTCTTCATCGTTATACAGCCAGCTGGGACCCTCCCACCATTTGCTTTGCAGGAGGTCAGACCAATCACAGCATCGGGTAGCTAGATCAGCAGGGTTGACTTCTCCAGGTACATGTCTCCAGTCATCTATATTGGTCAAATCCCTGATTTCCTTCATTCGATTTCCAACGAATGTATTCCATGGCTCCTGTTTCTTAATACAGCTTAAAACCACCGTCTAATCGCACCAAAAGTAGGTTTTAGAAGCAGTTCGTAGGATAGAATCCACCGTTTCTGCTAATCGAGCGCCTAGAGCTGCTCCCAACAATTCAAGTCGTGGGATTGTGGATTTTTTCATTGGAGCAAGTCGAGCTTTTGATGCTATGAGTTTGACCGTCTCTTGTCCTTTGAATTCACATCGTAGAAAGGCACATGTAGCGTAAGCGTAGGCAGAAGCATCTGTGAAGATGTGCAACGTGAAATCATCGTAATTTTCAGCAAACAATCTTCGAGATATTGAACTTTTAGACATGAAATGCATGGTTTTCTCCCAAAGTCTATATTTATGTTCAAGTTCTACAGGCAACACCTCGTCCCAGCCTATTTTTCCCCTCCAAGCTTCTTGCATAAGCAATTTTGGTAACAATAAAGCTGGAGCCGTAAAGCCAATCGGATCGTATACACTGTTGATCACAGATAGCAATACCCTTTTTGTAACTGGCTTCTCTTGGGTGCAATCTGTATTTGCTGGTAGTTTGCAAGAGAGTTCGTCGCTGACTACATCCCAACTCAGGCCAAGTACCATTTGCTTATCTTGATCTTCCTTAGAGTCATTAGAAGCCCAACAGCGCAATTCAAATGCGCCTTCTTTCATTATTTCTATGGATTGCGATTTCAGTTGTTCCAGTTCTGTAGCGTCATTAACTCTCGTAACTAAATTGTCCACGTAGAATCCTTCTTTTAAATGACCAATTGTCTTCCTGAGGCTCTCTGTCTGGAATTTTTCTCGTTCTAGATGGTAACTTATAGTGGCATTCAGCAGAAAAGGGCTGGAGGAAGCGCCGAAGACTACTCGACAATGACGATAAATTCTTATTTCCGAGCATCCAGTGTTCTCCCACCATAAAAATCTTAGGACATCTCTATCCTCAGTTCTCAAACGTATCTGTAGAAATGCCTGTTTCACATCTGCAATTACACCTATGGCACCAGAACGAAATCTTAATAGTAAAGGCAGTATTTTATGTATAAGACTTGGGCCCACACTTAAGCATTCATTCAAGGAGGCAAATCCCGGTTTCTTGAACGAAGCGTCGAAAACTGGGCGAACCTTTGTGGTATTGCTTGATGGCTTAATGACGGGTCTGTGAGGTAGGTAATGGACTTCCTTGGCAAGCTGATTTATTGGGACAGCTTCTATAATACCTTCTGCCTCCCACTGTTTAAATACGTTATTGTAGGCTTCAAACTAATTTTCGTTTATCAAACGCTTAGTTGCTGTGCGAAGTCTGGATTCTGCTGCGTCGCATTTATCATATAGAGCAGAATGTCCAGCTAGCCATGGTAAAGCCACTTCATATCTTTGATCTTCACAGATCCTAATTGTTTCCTTAAAATGGGTCAAAGTTTCTTCTTCAAGAAGGCTTTCATTTATCTTCTCTATGGGATCTGTAATGCCCAAAACTTCCAAGTCCCACATTTTAGGCACGTCCATATTCTGTAAGCTTAATGTGACTAGGTTAAAAACTTCCTTTTTCTTCCCCAGTCCTAAAATTGTCCAACCCAGCAAGGTCTAAACTGCAGATACTCCTGAAGATAATACTTCTATTCTGCCAGTCAAAATGCTTCCAAGTATATCAGCTCTCAGAAGAACTCGTATAGGTGGTGAATCTCTTCCAAAATCTGTAAGTTTTATTCCTCTGGAAGCAAGCTCAGAAAGCAATTTTCTGTCATGTATTCTAGGCAGGGTTGAGCATATCTTTTGTTGCTCGAGAAGAGACAATGGAGTTGAATATTTGCGATTTAAGCTTTCTACGTTTACCATGTATCTCTTATGCTCAGAAGCAGGGGAAATTCCTCCGCCAAACAGTCCTTGAGAAAATATCTCTCTTCCAGATGGAGAAAGGAATAGTTCTGCATCTAAATTCCTTTCAATATAGGACCGCTGGGATCCATCATCCAACAATGCTCGAACACAGACTTCCTTGTCTCTATTTCGTAGTCTGATTATAATAGTTTTGAGATATATTTCATGTTCAGAGGGAAGATTTGTTAGCAGTGTTTCTGCAGATCTCTGCTCATTATCGGCTGTTCTGTCCTTAGACGAAAAATTACTTTCCTTTTCCTTGCGTAAATCTGGGCAAAGTAATGGATAATGTCTCCGTTTCAAATTAAGCATCTCACACTACTATGACACCTTTTTGCTAAATGTCCAACCTTAAGGCAAACGAGACAGAATCTTTTTCTTATAACTTGCGATTGATTTTCTGTCCTCATAACTCATATCAGATAACCTTTGACAGTCTTGACTTAGAGGAGGGCGGTCACAGAAAATACAATTAAGTTTTGCACCAGTTGTACTTGAAATTAACGTAGCCGCAGTGGGTTCATCTTTATGGACCGATTTCTGACAATCTTTTCGTATAGCACCACTTCCCCTATCTTTACCGAATCCTTCACGAGCTAAACATATCATTTCTTCTGATTCGACTTCATGGCGTAAAAAGCACATAAGTTTTTCCAGGGATCTCTGACTTGTAGCATCCTCAGTACTTTCTGAAATTCTACTCCTTTCCCACGCTCGCAGAACATTTTCTGGCAAACATGACTCCACCAATGGCTCTAGAAAGTCAGCAAATTTTTCTTTTGTGCGCCCTAAGCTTTCCAATGCTCTTAATTTGGTTTCTAGCATATCGTAGAGGGTGGCTAAATCAGGGGCATTCTTTCCAGTCGTAGCATTTTTCAGAACCAGTGAAAGGAGATCGCGGACATATATTTGCACCAAGAGGTCTTCCCGGCCAAATCTTAATTTCAGCTGTTCGACGGCTTTTGGATAATTTCCAGTTGTTATTGGGAAACTGGAAATTAATCTAGCAGCTCTCGAATCAGGCACCATAGACTGGTATAAATATTGGAATTTGTCTATAGCAGTCAGTTCCTCTGAGTCATGAATTTGTGAAAATATACTCCAAAATGTCAAAAATTCCTTAGGATCACCAGAAAACATCTTTAATTCAAATTTAGGTAAGTTTAATTTTACCACATCAAGCTCGGAAGAACTTTCCAAAAAAGATCCAGAAACTTTATTTAATAGCGTTTCTAACTTGGATTTAAGCTCAAGAAAATTATCTCTATAATCCTCTGCCGCCTGAAAATCAGTTTCGTATTCGGCAGCAGTGTCAGTATTTTCTAAAAGTAACGACGAAATTTTATTCTGAATCACGTCTAAACGTAAGAATTTATCTTCTAACTGAGAGTTCAATGCGCGCAGCTTATCGCCATCCTTGGCGTCTTCTTTCTTCGCCAAACATTCCTTCAACTTGTTCGCCGTAGCCGTAAACGAAGTTCTTAACGACTTTCGTTTTGTTTTCAAAGCATCCATATTCACATGAAACTTAAAATAGTTTCTTAAAATGATTCACAATAAATTCTTAATGTCTGTTTATAAAGAAGAAATAAAGTGAATATACTTTCTGAAACTTAAATCACTTTCGTAAACTTCATATCGTAACTCATAAGCAGTAATTTAAATTATTCGTACCTGCACATTTTATAGTTCTGAATTCTTCGAACGCAGAATTCTGTCCTGTCCACGGACGCCAATTTGTTGTGACTGAAGACGATCTTTTATCTATGAACTATTTATTTTTCATCCATGTTTACGTTTTGATATAGTTCCTGTACATAAATGTAAAAAAAATAGTTTATAGATAAAAGATCGTCTTCAGTCACAACACCTTTAATACCTATTCTAAAAAAAATTTAAATGAAGCAAATAAATTTCTTAAAGAAGGTTCATTTAATTATGTATTGATAAATCGTTATAAAGACGGCTATGATAAAATAGGGTCACATAAAGATAATGAAAAAGATATGGATCCTGATTCATCTATTGTTACATTTTCATTTGAAGCTGAAAGAACAATGATTTTCAAGAGACCTAATTTTGAATCGGTTAAAATTCCTTTGAAAAATGGCAGTGTTTTAGTTTTGAATTATCCAACAAATAAATTTTTGGCTTCATGAAATTCCTTGAGAAAAAAATATAAAAGATGTTCGCATTGGCTTAAGCCAAAGTTTCGAAAAAAATTATCAAAATTAAAAAGGGAATGTTAATAAGAACGAGTTTTTTTTACTTGTAAAAAATGCATGTGATATATATTTATGTTGCATCAGATACTATACCTTATTGTGGTTAATAAATAAAACTTATTTTTCATAAATATTTTTTTTTGCTTTTATTGACTTATTTTCACTTGTCTTTGTTTTTAAAATGTTTTAACTCTTAGAAGAATTGCAATTCTGCTAAATATATAGTGTCTATTTATATGTCATTTTAATTTTACTACTTTAATTTATAGAGAAGCAATGATATTTAAAATTTCTTGTATGCGAATTAGTTTTTCTTGCATAATGAACTTTGTTGGTATTAAACTTGAAATTTCGAAGTTCTAACAATTTCACGCATAACAAAACGCAAATCTATTTTAATGTTGGTTGCCTTTGATTAAAAGTTGTTTCAAGTTAAAGGAATATTCTTCATTTAAACGTTTCGGGATTTAATTATTTTCTCAAGCTTAAAATTGTTAGCTTAAAAATAGATTCTTTGGAATATATTAATTTATTTGTTATTAATAACATTCACTAAGTTTATATTATGCCTCAACTTTAGCATGTTTCATGAAATTTTATTCTGTGAAAATTGTTTCACTCTGAAAAGTGACGCTTTCATCACACTTTTTAAAGTATGTATGTACAGCAAAAAAATACACTTATTGTTTTAGAAAGTGAAGAGAAAGAGGAGATAATTATGCATAAAAATTGTCGTATTAAAAAGAAACGTCTGCATTATTGTCATGACTGTCAATGTTCTCAGAAAGAAACCATTATCCATAAATGGTATAAAAAGAATTTTAATTAAGAAGTTGATATGCCTCTGTCTTTCATTTAAAATAAAGTAATGTTTTTAACTTTGTAAAAGTTTTATCATAGAAATACAATACTTATTCTCAGTTTATGTTTCTATTCTAACAAGCGTAATGAAGAGAACTACTTTTATCACTGTAATATACTTAGCAATATCATAACGGTAGTACTATCTAATCTGAACATAACACTTAAGGCAGGCTATCTTTAGAATTAAAGACTTATTATCTGACAGTAAGCATTACAAAGCAGAAAGAACTAGAACTTTAGATTTCCCTCCAAGAAATTTATTTTCGAAAAAAATTAAATATTTTTTCTTTAGGAAAACAAATTCTGTGTGCATATTCAAGCAATAAGACGTGTAGGGTCTTAGTTCAGCGATCCTAAACTATGATGGACTCACCAGACGACACAGCCATATTAAGATATTAATATTTAATGACAATTCTTGATTAATTGAATTTTTACAATTTATACAAATTAATATCGATTCAATACAACTCCGCTTACTCAGGACGAGATAGCATTAGACAAGTCCGAAATCAATCTGGAATACAGTTCGCAGATTTCACGAGTTCACTCGAGGTATGGCAAAGTTCTAAAAGTTCTACTCTAGGCGAGTATGAGTCCGAAGTAATGATCTTAGGGAAGAATCCGCTCAGATTTCTCGCAGATAACCTCTCACGGGTTATATCAAGGGTTCCTAAGAACTTCTCGCTCGAGACGAGCGATATGCAGCCAAGGGTCGGCTTAGGTTAAACGGGGCAAGGCCCGGTACAGCAGCTTCTCAGCCTGAGAACTGCTTTTACAAAAATCTCCGTCACGGAAATCTAATTCCCCGGTTCTTCAAAAACCTATCTTGATCTCTTGATCATCCTCCCAATCCCTCTCGGGTTCCAGTTTAAAAACCCTCCTTGGGACCTGCACTTTTTAGGCGGGGTCAAAAGTTCAGCTCCTCATTTGCAGGAGATGTGACCCGTTCTCCCAATCACAAAACTCTGTCTCTCACGCCTCAATCGCATTGGTGCTAGGCGTATGCAATGCCTCTCCTTTGCTCCGTGTGTGTCCACTCGAGGTCAAATGGCGGTGAATTTCAAAAGAAGACCCTCCGGGATGACGCAATCTGGGAAGGCTTTGTCGGCCCCTTTCTCCAACCGCACTATCCTAGCGACCTGGGAGGCCCGGTCACTTTTTCCGTGGGAAAGTTTGCGGGTGCTTTTCAGGACCTCACAGACGTAATATCATGGAAAAATTTGTTTATTGAGCGAAAGTGTTACAAATATATATACTTCTTACAAATTTACAGTAATGTGAAATTCACACGAGAAATATTTGAAAAGTGTAAATGCCATGAGTGACCAAAGATCCAATAAAGATGTTTGCTTGTTAAAACATTGTAAAAAGTTTTAAATTTAAGACAAAAATTCAATCTCGAAGTGTTTGAATGAGTTTTAATTCTTTAAGTTGTAACAGTTTATCATCTGAAACAGTCAGCTTTAAAATAGTTTAATGTTTTGATATTTTTGAAACTGGTAGAAAATTGGAATTTTAAGTTAAATTTTAACAAATTTCACTAAGTAAGAGAAACTTAATCAAACCAAAGAGATTTTGAGTATGCATGCTTCTATATTTTGTCAATAATTGCATTCGTCATTGAAAAAATATTTTCAAAAGTAGAGTGAGTTTGAAGCATGTTAAAAAAATTATTCAATCTAGCCATGTTTCATGTGGGATTGACATAGAGTAAGCATTGATTAGAATTATCGATGTAAAATATTCTCAAATGAGAAAATAATCTTTGACATAGAGAAGCAAACACAGACGTGGCAACTCTTTTATCGTTATTCGAAATAAATCTCACACACACGCACATGCACACACACACGCAAACACACACGTAGGCACACACACATGCATGCACACACACATGCATGCACACACACACATGCATGCACACACACACATGCATGCTCACACACACAAGCATGCACACACACATGCATGCACACACACATGCATGCACACAAACACATGCATGCACACACGCACATGTAGGCACACACACATGTATGCACACACACATTTATGCACACACGCACTCAGAATCATGCAGAAAAAGTTCTTTGGTGGTTAAAGTTGTCGAGACTAAATTTATTTGATCTTTGTAAAAAGGAATTAGAATGTAAAACATGAGTTTCAATTCATTAATTTATTCAAACCTAAGATATATTTATTTTTCTTCTATGTTATTGATAGAATATTCTATGATTGTTTTCATCATTGGAAGAAATGTGTTTAAAAATCAAAGTGAATTTCAATTCATGTAAGAAAAATTAGTTAGAGAAAATATATATAATTAATGAAATATAATAAATAGTTTGCGAAATAAAATAAGATTGAAAGAAATAAGGAATTAAGAAGAAAGTTAAAATAAGTTCGTAAAAGCAGAAATCACTCGAAAATGTTTTAAGTATCGAAAGAAAGTTAATCAGTTAAAGTTTAATCAGTTAATAGGCGAAAATTTTAGATTAGTGGAATATTTTATATAGTTTTAGAATTAAGTATGATGAATGATCCCTAAATTTTTAAGATAAAATGATTTGTGATGAATCTATGCATTTGTGACGTTTAAAGTAAACTTTTTAGAGTCATTCGAAGTAAATTGAAAAGTCTTTATAGATAAGTTATATGTTCAACAGAAAAAAAGTGATAATATTAATGAAGTTATTTGGTCGATGTTGAAGTGAATCCGGAAAAAAAATGCTAACACTTTCTCGTTTAAGATTCAAATTTTCCATTTAACATTAAGAGAGTTTAACGTTTTGATATTCCTGAAACAGTAACGGAATTTTAAGTTAACTTATTCAAACTAAGAGATTTCATTGCTCTTGTATGTTATTGTTAGAATATTCTAAAATTGTGTTTGTTAGCGGAAAAAATAAGCTCGAAACAAAGAGGGAAGTTGAATTATGAAAGAAAAATAAATCGAAAATGGTTCATTCGAAGAATTATTCTTATAAAATTGATTTAATTCAAAAGATTTTGTGTGAATTATTGCCTAAGTAAACTTTTTGTTATTTAAGAACAGAGAATGCACACGTTTCGAAATTTTCCTGAAAACAAATGAATACCTTTATTCGATAACGAATAATAAAATAAGAAATAGAAATATGAGCATGCCAAAAAATAGAAGAAGATTGAAAGTTTAACTCTAATTGGTGAAATTCTGCTCAAAAGTCGAGAAAATTCGAAGTCTTTGATTAACAGAAGGAAAAAAATGAAATTAAGATCGTAAGTAACATATTGTTTTGTTTATTTTATATTTAAATGTTTTATTTTAATGCACGCGTGATAAGTTATGATTGATTGATGCAAATTTGTGTGAGAATGGATGTTGTGAAAAAAAATCTAAGTCACTAAAATCAAATTTTAGTAGAAGAAATATTTATGCTAAGGGTTCGAATCCCTGCGAAATAAAACCTTTTTCTAATTAAAAATTCTCTCGAAAGATGCCATTCAAATAGACCTAAGAACTCTTTTATAAGATTATATTCTTTTCAGCTGAGAAGTGTTATCTAATCTTGCACGGTTTAATGCAAATCTATGGGGAAAATTGTAAGTCCCTAAAAAATTTTCAAACTCCGAAAAAATAATTAATTCCTTATCTAATCTAAGAAGGGGTTGAGCTGATCCTGGGTGACATATAAGCAAACTGTACTTGAGTAGAACCATAGGGGATAATGCGGCTGCACTTTCCTCCGTGGTTACTTTGAAGCGCTGTTACGAATCGAAACCGAAACAAACGCCATCTTCTCAAAATGGATTCGCACTCGAAAAATGTGCGTATGGAAATTAAAAATGAAGACTTCTTGCCCGTTGAGTTCCAGAATGTTATTGTTGAAAATTCTGATTCAATAATAATAAGTGTAAGTCCTCAAATCCACATACATCCTTAAATGTAAACGATCAAGAAAAGGATGGAATGCTATTATAGTATTATTAACAGTTTGATGGGACTTAATGAAACTGTTTATGTTGATTTGAATTTGCAATAAGTGCATTCTCGTTAACTAGGTTTGTCTATATACTAAACAAAAATTAAAATGAAACAAAAAGAAAGAAAAACGTAAAGACAAAAAAACAGCAAATTTAGACAAGAACAATGACAATACATCTTTAATCGTAAGAAAGCAACAGCCTCAAGTTGTTGCATCAACAGAAGGTTGAAACGATAATATTTAAAACACATAAAAATATATAAAAATGAATTTCGAAAGTAAAAATTGTTCAAAAAGGAAGAAATGAAAAAGGAATCGAATGGTGAACTTTATCAAAGACCACTCACCATAAAGATTCCAAAATTAGACAAGATTTTCTGTCAAGGGTAAGATTATAAATCAAAATTATACCCTTTGTGGCCTGAATCCTGTCCAAAATCAATATTTGAATCATTTTGATGAATCAAAATGCACAATCCTTAAAATATCAAAAAGTACTAGAGAGTGTGTTAACCCTAACACTCTCTGCCGAAATCTTAGATGCAATACAGACGACGCCAATATACATGAAGCAACAAAAATTAAAAGCGAGCATGTAGCTCCCTCTATGAAGAAAAATTCTAACTAATTAATCAGAATAAAAAACTAATGTTTAAACAGTATTAGCAAATTAAAATGGAAAAACCATTAATATATTAATTAGAGAAATTTTTAAACTCCTTTTAAAAAACTATTAATATTAATGAAAGAATTTGGGAATCCGTTGTCTTTAAGAATATTTTTTAAATTATCTAAAGCTTTAACTAAATTAGAATGGTTGTTACATATGCTATTTATTCTATTAATTTGAGAAAATATGGAATTTCTAAAAATTTTATAATGAAGATTTGTATGAAAATTACAAAGTATTATAGCCTTAAAATTAAACTCATTTCTTTTATCAAATAAGCCAACAGATATACCTGAATTTAATATTTCAATTTCCATATCTAAAAAATTGCATTTGTTAATTTCTGTATTGGTTTTGTTTAATTTAAGCTCTTCTGGATAGCAGTTATAAATGGAATCAAAATTATCATAATTAAACACTATAAGGTCATCAATAAAACGAAAACCATAAATAATTTCATTTTTAATTAATTCCCTCTCATATGAATGTAGAAAGATGTTTGCCAATGCACTAGAATAATTGCAACCCATAGGGATACCAAAAACCTGTTTATAATATTCAATTCCGTTAAAGAGATAGTTTTCACAAATATTAACTCTGCAGATTTCTATCCATTTATTTTTTTCAATTAAATCAGTGTTTAGGTATAAATCATAAACATTTGAGCAAACTTCAATTAGTTTATTGTGTGGAAGGCTAGTGAATAGATTTTCAAAATCAAATGTATTAATGTTATAAATGTTATTATCTTTAATGAAATTTAAAATTTTAGTGTTGTTATCTATAATGAAATTCTCTTCTTCTTTGATTTTTTTAAGAATAATTTTTAGAAATTTAAAGAAAAATTTACTTAAATGATAGTTGTAACTTCCAGTGCTACAAGTAACAAATCTGAATTTTAAAGGATTTTTATGAAATTTGATAGTAGGGAAAAGGTAAGGATAATTTAGGTTACTGATTTTAATTTTAGTTTTTTTAGCTAGTGCAATAATTCTTTTATCCAGTTCTTTTTTTCCAAATTTAATTGTTTGATATGTTTTATTCGAGTTATATTCATTAAGCAGAGTGTCTTTGAAGTGTAATTTACACATTAAGCAAAAATTATTTCCTGCCTTATCTACTGTTGTTACAATAAATTTGTCTTTAATGATTTCAATTTCTTTTTTAAGATGCTTATTGAAAAAAATACCTCTATTAATATTTATATTATTATTTTTATAAATTCTATTTTTTGTTTCCAATAATATACGTTGTTTCCATTCTCCAAATCCCTCAATTGGCCAATGATATTTCCTGGCTATATTAGCAATGAAAACATCCAAGTCTCGATTAATGGAATTAATTATTCTATTATGACTAACCTTATTTCTTAACCTAAATTTAGTTCCCTTACTCATGATGTCTCTAAGATATTTAGATTTAACAATATTCAAATTACCTGTAATAATATGTCCCTTATCTATATCAATAAATTCCCTAAGATCTGCTTCATTACAAAAACAGTGTTTATTGTTTATTTCATTTAAATTTTTACAATAATAGTTATAGTTACAAATTTGTTTTTTGAGCGTTCTTGAATATTTAAATGCAGTAGAAATTATATTAATATCTTTAACAGGAAAGAATTTATTATTTTCATGAATAATTTCAGGCAACTTTAATTTTTCGAAGAAGATATCAAGAAAATTAACAACACAAAACTCTTTTTTCTCATTTTTGTTAACCCTAAATAGAAGTCTATTATTAGAAATACCCAGTTTAAACTTTACCAGATCTAAAAAAACATTTTTAATGTTAATATCAAGAAATTTTAATTCCTCAAATTTATTATTAAAAAACCATTTAATTCTATTATTTCTAAGTTTAAAAATAAAATGTTTTATTTTATTTATATTATCCCAGTTATGGTTAAGATTACAAAATTCCTGAATTTCATCCATTATAATATCCAACTTTCTACCTTTACCACTTCCTCTTTTTGATCTAAATTTCTTATTGTTATTTGTGTTTAAAAAACCTTTAAAAATGTTGAATTTATTATAAATACAAATTTTATTAAATTCACTGTGCCCCTCACCATTTAATTTGCTGTTGAGTCCATATGGGAAAAGAGTTTTCAGGCTGCAAATGAATAAATTTTCAAGATCAAGTCTTTTATGTAGTACTATGAATTTATAATACTATGAATTTTTATTATTTAATTAATTTAATCAATTTATAAATTTGTTAATGTATTACTGTCATTTGTCTATATACATAATAGTTATTTTAAAAGTTTTGTTCTTACACATTTCTTATGTTTGTAATTAAAAGCTATATCTTTCATGCATTCTTATTAAAATTAATACTTTATTTTCAGCTGTTTTTTTACTGTATTTGTGTTTTCAATGATGATTATCAACTATTTATTTGATTTTTTAGGTTTTGATTATTTTTATTATTCTATCATACCTATCCGTTTTATGACATTAAAAAACTCAGAAGGAAGTTTTTTTGTAATTATTTTATTTTGATCTCACTATTTAGGTTCCTTTAAACTTAGAAGATCTAATTTTTTTTTCATGGTTTCAGAATTTATGGAATAGTTCTACAAAGCCTTATTCCAACCCCTAACAAATAATAAATATGGTTTATATTTGACATAGAAATGTAAGCATGACCACACGTATACAATAGGCCCCATAAATATGCTTTTTACAATTGAGTGTAAAATACTTTTCTCTGTTCATTTAAAATTCATATACTATCAACAAGAGTTGCTTAGTAAAAGCAAGTATGCAATGTGTTTATGTTGACTAATAATTAAATGAACTAGCATGATGAAAAACTTTTTTACAAATTGATTTTTAAAGAAAATATATATATATATAACACTCTGAATTTTCATGTAATTTATATTTGTTGCACTGATAAAACAAACGGTAATAAAGGTAAAACATATTGCGAGTGCGGTAATAAATAAAAAGAAACCCTAAACTTATGTTAAAAAGTTGAAATTTTTTTTAAAAAATTGTTTTTCCTTTTCAATTTAAAAAATTGTGACTTGCAAGAAGGTACTTGTGTTTATTCAAAATAACTAAAAAATGTAAAAATAAATAAAACATGCAATAAACTGGTGTAAAAAATAATAGAAAACTAACTTTGTTCTATACACCATAAAATGATTTAAAGTTATCGTTAATATTTTATGGGGCACTAACCAAGTTCATTTTCTATTATAAATAACAAAATATTTAGTATGTTTCAGCATTCTAATAGTTTTAGAAAAACACGATTATTTTTTCTAATTTACCGAAAACAGTGATGAGTTTGGTATATTGGTGTAAAGTTTAAAGGAATTCTTTAATGTTTACTTTGTGACTTAATTACTTTCCCCTCTTAATATAGATGGCGCTACCATTTTTGCATAGTTTCATCTTCGATTGCTGTGATTCTGAGATTTTTGACTTATTTCAACCTGTGTTTTGTCCTTTTTCAAAATTACTTTTATTTTAAAACATTTTAACTTGATTTCATCTTATTTTCACCTTGGCCCATTGTCAAATCAGTTGAATTTATCGTCAAATTTCGAATTTGTCACAACCAGTGTAAAAGCCTTTTATCGGCTAGGAAACTTATGCTATTTCATTACAATAAAGCGTATATTAAGTAAGTGACCATAGATATATCACTACAATTAAAATAGAAGAGCAAAATCATGAGCGGAGATCCTATAAATGATGAATCTTCCGCATGAGTCGAAAGCAAAACGCTGACACGCCTTTCTTTCAGGAGTTGTAATGATTGACAGGGCGATTCGACCAATGATAAGCGCGCATCATCCCCTATGGTTCTACTCAAGTACAGTTTCCTTATATGCTCTCGGGTGGAAGTTGGTGGTATGGAGGGAACTGGTGGTGGGTGGCTGAGTTGGTGGCTCCCCCCTACCCCCGAAGTTCCAGAACTCTCATTTTCTCACTACTTATGTCAGGAAGAAAAGGCAAAATAACTATAAATACACAAAAGACACAAATTCAAAATTACCAAAATCGAAATTGAATCTTTAATCTAATAAATTTTAAAATTTAATTAAATGAAAAAAATTATAGAAAAAACGTTATGGAATGTTACTCGATATGAAGACATATCCAAGTGATGTTCATAATGAGTTTTTTCAATGAAACGACCAACGAATTAACATTAAATAGAGGTCTTTATTTAACATTAATTCATAAGCTATAACGCTGAAAAAACACCATTTTGAATTCATTGCGATGTTTCTGCTCCTGACGAATAATATTCTATAATGATCTTTCCATAAATTCTCCCTTTTTCGTTCTTGTTTTTCGATTTCTGTTTTTGTGTGTTGATAGTTCTAGAAAAAAATACACATTTACTGTTAAAATCAGTTGTGTTGTAATTTTAATGTATATAACAAAATCACGCAGTGTTTAAATTTAAACGTTCAGTTGATTAAAGCTGAAGAGAAACCGAATCATACTTACTTCAAATTTTTTCATTTTCCTGCATAATTCGATGACGCTACTCAAACTTAAAACATTGTTTTTAAGTAAAAACCTGAAAAAAGGAAAAGATCATTGCTGCAGAAATTTATTTTGTTATATACTGAAGTGCCCAAAGTCATGGCCGACTTCCTAATATCGCGTGAGGCCCTCTTTTGACCGGTGAAGTTCAACAACTCGACGTGAAATTGACCCAGCAAGACGTGGGAAGTAGAATCGTCGGAACTCAAATTTTACAGAGGAGAATTGATCACGAGGGGACAGAACAAAAGTTATGAAGAAGAAATTTATTTCGGCTGATCTCGTTCTACAGAGAGCTGATAATGATTTGCGGCTTTCATGAATTGTTTCGTTCTCTGTTAGAAATACTTATATACATTTTGGTAAAAGTAGCATGCTTATTCTGGAAGATGTAAAGATTTTTTTAAAAATCTCAAATTTCTCCGTATGGCATTTGTTTATAGCATATAGATTTTCAACCAAATTATATGAATCTTATAGGAAACGTGACAATATGGTAGGGAAACACTGTATTAAGATTTGAAGTAAATACTTTTAATATTAGTGGAAATATGATTACTTATAGGAAATAATTTTTTACTGCTCATGTGCGAAACATAGTATAATATTTCTTTCATAATTTGGAAGTCAGATATATAGGGCAGCTTATATAAAAATCCCAGTCGAATACATTTAAGATTTAGAAAGATATCTGCTTTGCAACAAGTAGATTTTATGTTGGACTCTAAGAGAAACGTTTATTGATTTTTCTACGATCTGTTATCTTTTAAACTTGAATCTTCGAATGGTAATCGTAGAACTGTAATTTAAATTACAAATTTTATTTATAAGTGTTTATGGTATTCAACATATTCAGCTTTCATAAAATTTAACAAAACAATTCAAAGATTCATGCTCAAAAACTGCCATTTTAACACATTTATCGAAATCAAATTTAGGCATAGATACGAACTGCAGTGTGATAAAATTTTTTGTAATTTGCACTTTTATGAAGGGGACTTCATTAATTTTATGAACGTAATCTAGTATCACAAAATTTCTTTGAAAACGCCGGAGGAGTGTCAAATGTCTGCGTGGTAACAATTTTCAAATCGTTTTTCAAAAAAGTGATTAAAAATGTATCTTCGCTTAACAAGCAACACCACCTACCTCAAAGAATCTGAAATTTTTGTGAAAATTTCTAAAATTTTTAACATCTGGTATTAATAAGGGACCACATGTCCTGCCAGATGTGAAAACAATTCAGAAATATTCATTATTGGTTGCGAAAAATGCAGTTTTATCTTTTTCATTGAAATTTCAAAAAATTGAGAAAGCTGGTGTTTCTTGTTAAGCGACGATATCGGCAAAATTAGCCATTAAGATGTTCATAGGTCGGAAACAAAGCTACACATTGATATGAGCTGCAGTCCACCAATATTTCTTGCATTTTGCTTCATAATTCATTAATTTCACTTCATTAATTTCAGGAAAGTTATCTAGTATTACAATTTTCCTTTATAAAAATTGCTAAAGTGCCAAATATCTGCATGGTAGCATCATTTGTTAATTGTTTTTCAAAAAAAGGTTCAAAAAGGAGATATTCAGTTTCGCATTTTATTTCTTTTTATTTTTTCAGTTAATACTTAATTGCTTACTTTTTTAAATTCAGCCTATTCAAATTGCTTAATTTCTTGCGTATAAAAAGAACTGACGAAAAGAGATCTATATCGCACCAGTCATTCAAGCATGGATAAATATGTCCCAATTATTTTTCATGTCAGGAACATATTACAGAATTCAAAAGAAATTTCAAATGATACCTGTGATATGGTTTCGTAGTCAAAAAGCGAATTCTTTGCCGATTGTGATGCAGTAAAATCTCTCTGCAGCCGCCACTCTGCGTTCTAAGAAAGTCGAAAAGTATGAATTTGATTGAAGTTGAAAGGGCGATCAACCCAGCTGCTGAGAGGTGTTTTGAGTCACCGTTCCTAGAGGTATTTTTTAACATTATGTCTATGGGCGAAAACTTCCGTGCCAAACTAAAATGGTCATTTATTTTAGTATATTTCGGCCCAAAATGTTAGTAAATATGTTTAACATATTATTCAAAAAAGAAATTGAAGGAAATTTGTAAATGGGTATTTTTTTATGAAAATATACTGTAAAAATAACCAGAGCAAAATATCTCCATTTATGAGGTAACTTCCCACCAAAATTTCGAAAAATACAATTTATTATTAGATTCCTGTGTGATTCAAAATTTGCTGCAAAACATTTATATGGCACTCACCAAACAAGGAAAATATGAGAAAAGTCTGTTTTTAATAGAAATGCACACAAAAAATCTCGAAATTCTTCTTGAAGCTACGTGAAAATTGGTGTAAAGTAATCTCGGATTACGATGTATGCTCCAGATTGTAATTTGGACCGATATGAAAACAGAAACAAACTTTTTTATTTTTTTAAAATACGCATCGAAAGCATTAAATGTCATTAAAATATTCCAGTTTTGTTAAGAACTGAAAATCCAATAGTTTGACAATTCCTTGCTTTTACACTTACTCCAAAGGTTTCTTAAAATTAATTACAGCAGCACAGTGAAATACAATGGACACTTCTTCAAGAAGCAGCTGCGTGTCATCTCCATTCATGCCTAAATTCGGCAGAGAAGCATCTCCAGATATCACGAGAACTTTTCCGAGTAACTCTGGAGTTTCTTTTCTGAGTTTCTCAAATATCTGAAAAACACATAAAGAAATGCTTTTCAGAAAACATGAAAATATGCATTTCAATAGTTTTTGAAGTTTTTAATATCAATCCCCTTATAAGAGAATGGAAGATCTCAATAATTTACCCGTTTAGTTAAAAAAATTAACCTCTTTTTCAGCACTCAGCTGCATGAGGAAACCATTAATCCAAATCTCAGTATTTGGAAATGTACTCTCAAAGTTTAGGTTGGTTTAAAAATGCGTCAAACAGAATGCTATGAAACAACAACAACGAAAATAAATGTTATCTAGAACTAAGAACATAAGCCTAACCATCAGACAAAGAAATTAGTGGCTCAGAAAGCTAGCTGTTTCGAATCGTTTATTTAATAGTAGCCCCTTTGGATGCCAGCTTGTTCGCCGAGAATACAGATTGTATAATTTCAATTTAATCTCTTACGCGTAATTTCATTTTCATGGTTGCTGTAACAATATATTTTTAAAATTCAAATTGTGATATACATTTAAGTCGTGCAAATATTCAGTTCATGCGTAGGGGAAGGTCCATTACCTCGGACACTTATTTTCATTAAAAAAAATAGTATTGAAATTAAGATATCCGACTGCGTTCGGAGACATTTTTTGAAAAATAACTTATATATATTTTTTAATGTTATTTTTCAGCTGCATATGTTTTAAAACTATGAAAATATTGTAAAATGAGTCTTTCAAAATAAATACTTTTTAAAAAAAACTGAGAAATTTGAAGAAAAATGACTAAAATATTTGCCTTACGCTAACAGCCATAGACAAAATCATATTCTAAATATACATAAATCCTTGTAGGAGTACATTTTTATGACAGTTATCTGTGTTATGCTCTAAAATAATTGAAGTAAGTAATTTTTCATAAAAAATTCTTTTCGTCGTTTATATTTAAGCACTTAAAAATAATACTTGATTTCAAAATTGACCTTAGTTTTTAAAGGAGAGCATCAAGCATCTTACAGAAAACCATCTCAGAAAATATTATATCAATACTTGAATAACTTTTTGAGAAATCATTGTTACGGTCGATAGTTTTCCTCAAAAATATCATTTCTCAGAAAACACATTTAAAGTTTTCTTGCAACATAAAATAATGCTTACAGTTCGGTAATAAAACAGCTGTAACTCCATTTGTAATTCACGTAGAGTAAAAAGTGAGACAGTTTTAGAAAGCTGGTTAAACAGGCTACAAAATTAAGTCATAAAAAGTTTTTTGATAATTTCATCAAAAACGAAGATTTTAAAGCAGTCGGATACCTTAAGTCTAAAACTAGAAATTTTGCATGCGTTATAAACATCAGCAAATAGCTTTCTGGCCCTCTTTAATTTTCTCTCCTTCTTACCACATAGTAATTTAAAAATACATAATCTTTCATTTTTTGCAAAGCTACTTCAATGAATTGTGCCTTAGCAACCTCTGTGTTGTACCTTTGCCAGGGCGACAAAGTTTGACATTTACACGGACCAATTTGGTACGAAGCTAAACCTTACAACATCATTACACAAGATTTGAACTGCTTGATTAAAAGGGGACTTCTGCAGACTTGAACGAAATGACTTTTTTTTGCAGTTTTGATTCGATGAAGGTAGTTGCATCGATTAGTGTAAAACTTGAAATTCTGTCATTGTCAGGCATGTTGTAGTAAAGCATCAAGTTTCCGTACGAAGGGGGACTTCTGCGCAGAAGACCCCTTCGAACATGAATTTTTCTGTTCATCGGTAGATGGCCGTATACAAGTGGAAGCGCCACACCAACACTACATGAGCTTGGAGCCCTCCACGATTGAGCTCTATGTTGAAAACACCAGACAAGACCGAAAGACGAGAGAACACGCTAGGAGCCGGAACGCGGCATAAGCAACGGCGGTTCAACAATGACGGTTTACAAAGGCTAAAACGACGAATTACGACGTGCCATCCGATAGAACTAATTATTAACTGTAAATAGCTCCTTCACTGTAAATACTTAATCAATCCTGTAATATTGTAACTTCATTCAGCATAGTATAATGCTTTAGATGGAGCTGTTTCTTTATTTGTGAAAGCCGCAACATCCTAACGAGTCCACAAATGTGGCGTCAGAAGAGGCATATTCGAATTTTGACAATGGATTTTAACACCATACGCGGGATACAAAAAATCGTTAATCACTGTAAAGCTCTGGAGTCTTTCAGGTCGCTCGGGACTTGGAACTAGATTTTATTGCAATCCAGGACCCGTATTTAATTAATGGTGAGCTCCCAAATCGAACTTTGGTTGTAAGACTTTCTCTTCTCGAGACAAAAGGGTCATTACTTATATTTCAAACAAAAATCTTAATGTATTTTATAAGTTCAACACCACCCATACAGTGGCTGTTGAACTTCATTTTAATAACATGCTCTTTAACATTTTTAATTACTACTTTCCACCTTATGACAACATAGAAGAATTAATAGGAGAACTAAGGGATTTTAACTTTTATAACAGTTTCAATCTTTTAGTTGGTGATTTTAACTGCGAATACAGAAGCTGGGGCTATGACTCAGATAACTTCAGAGGTAGAAAACTGACTGAATTCATAGCCGCCAGCAACCTACCATTTGTAATATTACAGAATATGGCCCTACATTCTAATCAACAACGAATGTGGGGTTCCCCGATTGACTCTATTGAGCTTACCCGTGGTCAACTATATAAAAATTGGGGGGTCCTGGATGTTGAGTCCCACAGTGACCACAAATATATTTACTTTAAATTAGAATTAGAAGATATTCCAGAAATTGATTTCTATTTTAAATCCAAATACGGACAAAACAAATTTATTAACTATATCAAAAGGCACATTAATCCATTAAAATCCAAATCTCTGTACTTGTGAAAATTTTGCCCGCCGAAATTACATTGGAATTTAATCGAAGAAAGAGTGATTATTCTGCCAATTATAACATCGAAAAACTGTGGGATCAAGACAGAATTGAATGCTGGGAAAGGAATTCCTTGTTCTCCATTTCAGCTTCTAAATCATGTTTTAATTTGGAAGAACCCCCTATGCATCGTAATGCCATGAAGTGCAACTCCACGGCTCATGGTCTAATGGCTGCCACTGCTTCGAAAGGAGAGTATAGGGTGGATCATTGTTTATTTTGTAGTGGGGATCATAAATCGTATTAATGTAGAGTGGGAAGTGCCTACGAGAGAAAGGAGGTATTGCGCAGAAAGGGTCTATGCTTTCTTTTGTCTTGGTAAACATACAAGTAGACAGTGCCTCAGAGGGAGACCTTGCAATAGATGCAAGGGTCATCATAACCAAGCTATACGCTTTAAGGTGGAAAATAAGGCTAATATGTCGCATATGGAATCGTTTGAGAATATATCGGAAGTGGGTGGGGCGACTGCAGAATCTCAGGTTTTGTCTACTTTTTCCGAAAGAAAACCTCAATGCGTGCTGCTGCAAACCTTCGACGTGAAAATTAGAAATGACACAAAGGTTATGCGAGCCAGATTGCTGTTGGATAATGGTAGTATGCTTTCATTTGTGGACAAGGATATCGCGTATAAATTAAAACTGCCTGTGATCCGAAGGGAAAGTCTATCAGTTTTTACATTTGAAAATAAGAGTCCTATTAAGAAGACCTTTGATGTGGTTAAGATAGAATTGGAAAATCAGGAAAAACCGGATTTCAGTGTGAAAATAGAGGCTCTCGTGGCGAAGCAGATTTCGGGTTACGATCTACCACCTTCTAATTTAAAAGCAGAAATTATACAAAAATATCTGGAGGGTTTCCAACTTGCTAATTCGTGTTCTAAAGGGAAAGTTGCTGTTTTGATTGGCGTAGATTATTATCACAATATTGTATTGGGAGGAATAAAGCGCTTGAAATGACAACTAGTAGTTACCGAAACAATTTTCGGATGGTGCTTAATTGGAAGAGATAGTGATGTTCGTGACGTTTCTTCATCTTTAAATATAATTATTGAGGAAGATTTAATAATTGGTCTAATCAAGAAGTTTTGGAAGCTAGAGAGCTTGGGCATAGTCGAAAAGGAATTTTCTGACCCTACTAATGACAGTGTACTACAGAGGTTTGAATCGGAGATTGGATATGAAAATTCACGTTATAAAGTAAGATTACTTTTACCCTTTTATGTTAGCTGCAGCCATCAAACATCACTTGAGGAAATATCAGGGGATCTATCCCGAAACTAATGAGTTCTTGAACAATTGCATTTATGTTGACGACATCATTGGAGGGCACCAAAATACCGAAGATGCTTAGATGCTAGATGCTACAGAGTGTATGCATATATTTAGAGAGGCAGGAATGGCACTACACAAGTGGCAAACTAATAGTGAGGAATTAGAGAAACTTTGGGTAAAGGAGGATATGGTTTCAGGGGATCCTTCGCAGGTTGTTGAACCTTCAGGTATTCCTTTCAAGGTGTTAGGGGTGCCATGGAACAAAGCAGAGGTCTCGCTTTATTTTGGTATACAAAATTTGGTGACATTTCTGTCTGGTCGTGTTAATTCGAAGCTTTGTCTTCTACAGGCTATTCATCGAATATTTGATCCTGTTGGTTTCTTGGGCCCATTTGTGTTGAAGATTAAGCTTTTGATTCAGGAAATCTGGAAACTCTCCCTTGATTGGGATGATGATCTACCAGAATGTTTAAGTTTAGCCTGGAATAGATGGTGCAATGAAGTTCCTGGGTTGGGTGAGCTTAGGATTCCACGATATTTTTTCCCTAATATGTTCGATGTGGGCATAAGAAAGATCGAGTTGCACTGTTTTTCGGACGCAAGTCAGAAGGCATTATCGACAGTAGCAGATTTGCGTATACTTTTCAAAGACGAAAGAATTTGAACCGTTTATGTTGCATCTAAAACTAGGGTTGTCTCATTGTAGAAGTCTACTTTACCTAGATTAGAGTTAATGGGTGCGCTTCTATCAGCTAGGCTAAGCTATCGTATAATCAAAGCATTGAGTTTGAAGCTTGTATGCCGTTTTCGGACTGATTCGCAAATTACTCTCTTCTGGATCGAGGGTACGGCTAATAAATTCAAGCCATTTATAAAAAATCAATTTGAGGAAATAGGTAAATTAACATCGTCGGAGGATTGGTATTTTTGCCCTGGAAAATCAAATCCCTCAGACTTATCTTCGCGAAGAGCAAGTGTATTTGAATTTAGAGATAATACTATCTGGTTCCAAGGCCCAGAATGGCTTAAATTGACTTCCGAATACTGTCCAAGGCAAAAAAAATGCGATTTTGGAGGGTCTCGATGGAAGCGAATTGGAATACCGAAAGACGGTAAGTAATGTTATCCAATTTGGATGCACCGTAAATTCGGAAAAATTCTTGTGTTGCATAATTACAGTAGTCTAAGAAGAGTATGCAGAGTGACTGCTTGGATAAAACGGTTCATCAAAAGTGTTAGGAATATTGTGAGTACGAAGGGCCCCTTGACAACTGAGGAGTTGGAGGGAGCCGAAATGTATTGGATGCAAGTGGAGCAAAGACAATTCTATTCCGAAGACTTCGAAACATTGGCGGGAGTGGACCAAGTGAGAAAGAATTCATCTTTATATAAATTTGGTTCTTTTTTCCATGACAAAGGAATTTTGAGAATAGGAGAAAGGCTAGAATATTGTGATTTCTCGAGTGATTAAAAACATCCTATAATCATTCCAAGGAATTCTTCACTCACTGGTCTAATAGTACAGTATGAAAATATCTGCATGAAACACGGAGGGATTGCCACAACATAAGCAAAAAATTAGAAGTCGTTTTTGGATCCCTAAAGGTCGCCAGTTCGTTCAGAAGATCATAAAAAGATGCCTCATCTGCAGGAGGTATTCTGACAATAAGAGTAATCTTTTGTGGAGGCTTGGACGGGTGATTCAGGTTTTCGCAAGCCGTGACGTTGAAGTTCGATCCTGTTTACTGAAGAATTCGAATGGAACTTTGAAACGACCAGTACAATTGTTATATCCTTTGGAACTTTAAAATTTGCAAATTTCAATACCATGATTTTAACTTTTTATTAATTGATTTTTCTTAATAATTTAGTTCATTGATAGAAGTGTTATTAATATGAGAGTTGTTCATGTGTGTTTTATCGTAGTTTAAAATAATCATTGAATTGTGCCTAGGCGAAATGTATTTTGTATTGTAGTTTTTGAATTCTGTTCTAATGAAATCTTTTAAGAGTTGAGGTGGGGAGTGTGTGGAAAGTATTTGAAATTAGAAATAGCGCTCCTGCGGCACCGGGTGACGTCAGTGGTGATATTGTATATATTTGAATGCTTCCCAGCGCTCTCTCTGTGTCTGTGCGTTTTTACTTGCTTGCTCGCACCTGTTCACGCCTGCTCTTTCGCCTCGTGCCTCACCTCAGCCTTCAGCGGATCCAGTTGTTGGTATTTCTGGTACTAGTATGGGTGCCGAGTGAATATATGAATGTTGGTTTTAATTTGTTGTAAATGAAAGGCATGTTTGTTATATTGGAGGCTCCAGCATCTTCTTTGAGACAGTATCTGTCCTCACCTTCCGCGACAATTCATAACAACATAACCGAGCATTTTCAGTCGCATCTAAGAAACACCTACACAATTATTACTGTTCTTATTATGTCGATCGCATAAGAAAAAAACATAGATAGTAAGAAACAATCAAGATTACATTTTTTTATCTGGCAAGAGCTCGTATCTCTAGCAATCATCTCACAAAATTTTTGAATTTGTTGTCTACTCCTCTATACTCCCCAATACTTTTATTTGTCTATAAATTTTTTGACTCCCGCGACTTACAACTCCCAATCTCACCTACTCATGGTAATAACAAGGATTCGTAAAGTACCTACATTTAAACATTTTTCGTCAGTTAAAAGTATAACAGAGCAATAATTCTAGATTGGAACGCAGCATATTTTCATTGTTTGTTCTATTATTGAAAAGGAATGAAAAGCACAAAATATTTGATTGGGCTTTTTTAGTGCATATTTTCAAGAAATGAAAAGAAAAAATTGAAATAGAGCAACGTTTTTCTAATTTATGAAATTTTATCATACTTGCAGCACCTCAAGACATCTTCCGATCACCATCAAATTTTTATTTTTGTCTTTTTTACACCAAAAGGCAACTTTTCCGCACTATTTCAAATTAAACAATGAAAAAAACTTTTTTCGTTGCACCCTAATGGACAGGACTGGTTCTCCTATTATTACCACGATTTAAGGAAGTAAGAACGAATTCTACCATATCCCATTCGTGCCTTGGTTTTCTCATAATCAGGAGAGCAATTACTTCCAATGCTGTCCTCGATATTATCATTTTAAAAGTTAGACAGAAATTAAAAACTTATTAATCGATGTTAGAAAACAAGAACCCAAAGAATTCAGATGCTTTTTATCCAAATAATTTTATTTTGCAACAGGATAATGCGACAATAAACTTCAAAGGTCTTTAAACAATGGTTTGCTCCTCAAAATATTCAAGTTTTAAGTGAATTTCCGTTAATTGATGCAAAATACTGCATTTCTCTTTGAAATTAATCTGATTTTGAACAGTAGACTCAGTGCAGGATAAAGAATATTTACCACTTTACGAATACGAAATAATATAGATTTATACAATATATCATAATTAACTCTGTTTCTTTTCATTGTAAGGTATAAAATAAGTCTTATAACTCTTAATACCTCATAGTATTCGTTGGATTTTATTTTGTTTCAAAGTGAATTCCGTAATTTCATTAATGTTTGTGAAATTCAAACATCAATCATGTAATAAATTGTTTTCGATTTCTATTATGATTGAACATAAAAGTTATTGAAACGAAACACACGTGCCAAAGCAAAGATTAGTTACATTTTTAACAACTGTTTTTAACATTATGCGTAAAATATAAAATTCCTGTTTTCCATACCTTTTTGTTGAAAATTTGTTCTTTTCGAACCTCTGGTTGCACATTTTTCTTTGTTCTTAGAAGTGTATAAATGAACTTGATTCCAGGGCAACACCTTAACAGAGTTTCCAATAAAACCTGTTTTAAAAAATAAGTACAATTTTTAATTCATGATTTTATTAAATTATGATCTATAAACTTCTCCAAATAAAGCAAGAAATTAAAATAGAACTGAATTTCGTTCTATTCATTCCAATAGTAGTGGTATCCCATAGACTTTCTTGTGTGCTCCAAAACAAAGGTGTCATCCCAACCGCATAAAAATTGTAGACATTCGGCATACTAAGATTTATGTTGCCCTCGGAGACCGCGATGAAGGAGCGACAATACAAGCTGGACGAAAACTCGCCAATAGGCGCCGAAGCATTATATGGAGCGTTTTTCGGGTAATAAAGAAAAACAGGTACCGTAAAACGGGATTACTTTGCATCAATTATCATGACTTCACAAAGAAATTCAAGAGCAATTGCATGTATTTTACTGAAAAAAGGCGTTTCTTATTTTTTACTCGTTGAGTGATAATAAGAGAAACATTTTGCATCAAAATTTGGACTATACAGTTATTTAATAATAAATTATAATTTTTCGAAATTTTGGTTCAAAGTTACCTCATATATGGGGGTTCTGTGAAACTTTTTTTTCATTATATTTCAATAACAAACCCAATATGTATAATGTTAGATATATTTATTCAAAACCTTGGTGGAAATATTCAAGAAAAGTATATTTTATAAATACCTGATAATAATTATTAACTTTACTCCATTGTATTGAGTCAAATCAGGACGGCATTTTCGAAGTCCTATTATTCACTTGTTGCCTGGTGTGTTATTAATATATCTATCTATTACCACACCTTCTAAGTTAGAAAAGTTTTATTATCATTTTAAGATCAACACTACTGAGAGGAAAACCAAGGTCACTCAACTGAACTATACGAGTCGTAATGGTCTTTTCATTCACATGAGAGAAAACCACCAGAGGAATTCGAGGTTTCCTTAAATGAAGAAGCTTTCTTTTGTAACTAACTGTTCACTTGGGGTACACACAAAAAAGCTTCTGCCTCTTTAAGAGTATACTAACCATATGAAATGCAATTAAAGCAAACCTCTAGTGTCCCTAGATTCCTTTTATACACCCTGGGCCTATCTGAAGCAAAAGAAAATATTGTTCTTCTTATTATTTAATACTAAAACGTTGAGAATCATCAAAATCTTGAGGTCGAATTTTTTGATTATTAAAGATACTTCGTAAAGGAGAAAGTGAACAAAGGAAAAATCAACTTCCATGAGAAAATGAACATTTTCAATTTTCAGACAAAGCTAGAGTTATTTTACAAAACATTTCATAAATTACATTGTTGTCTCAGTTGAGTTTATCTGAAGTCCATTGTTTGTATATTGAAGTTTTGTAACCTTTCGTGTAGCCTACGTTAATACTATTTTTACCCCTTGCCTTCAGTCGTTGAGAAGCTAGGTTCATGCTTATATTTATAGTATTTTTAAAGTTATAGATCCAAATTAGATCCTGCATAGACGTTGTTATTCGATGCAAAAATTTCTTAGAATCATCCTACAGATTTGCAGTTAAATCAAAGTGACCCACAAATTGCTAAAGCAAGACATGTCCAATAATAGCAATTATTCAACTCTCAAGGATTTAAATTTTCAAGAGCATTTGTGAAGTGTTTTTCTTTCCCATTGGCCTGTTTCAGGCGTTGCAATATTATATTTTATATTATGAATAATATAAAAATATATGATATAATTAATTTAATATTATATATATATATATATATATATTGTGACAAAATTGTCTTGTGGGTGTACGTGAATGCAATCCAATAAGCAGGACTAAAAAATAAAGCTCTTTATTTTACAAATATTCTAGGAAAAGAAACGTAGCACAAATATTACACAGCACTAGTAAGAATTCACAATAGAGATTATCATTAAATCTCAATACAGCACTCAAAGGTTTCTTATTAGCTCACCAGCTTGCTTGCTGATCAAAATCCAACTCACTCTTCTTGGCTTGAGAGCTTGCCTTTATACTTTTCAACAGGAAGTGACATCATTATGTAGGAAGTGACGTAATCTCTAGAAAGTTCATGAAAGCAGTAGAAATAGGTGGAAAGTTTGAGGTCCTTCTAGAAAATTCCCTTTGTCGCCAAGGTCGCCAACTTTGCCGCCAAGTCGCCAAGTTCGCCAAATTTATCGCCAAGTCGCCAAGTTTGTCGCCAAGTCTAGCATCTCAGGGAAACGACTTTATAGCTTTGTAACATTGCTCCCCTCTTCAAAGACTGCACGTCCCGGCAGTCTCATTACTTAGAACTATGATCAGTGGCCCTGTATGGAGCTAGCCGATTTATGTGGATGACTTTTGGCTTGGCGCTGGGCGACCTCTGTACTCTGTAGACAACATCGTTCAGTTTCTTAACAACAGTATATGGTCCTTCCCAGTTCTGTTGTAACTTGGGACTCAGGCCTCTTCGTCGCTTCGGGTTATACATCCAAACTAGATCTCCCTCCTTAAAATGGTGGTCTGTTGCTCTGGAGTCGTAACGAGTTTTCATTCGTTCACAGGCCAGTTTAATTCGCTCTCTGGCAAACGCATGTACGCTTTCCAAACGTGCCTCCAAATTTTTCATGTACTCAATCGGCGAAGAAGGCGTTTCACTCGGTCGTCCAAAGAGAATATCACAGGGCAAACGTAGCGTTCGACCAAACAGCATTTCCGCTGGAGTCAATCCGGTCACCTCGTGTTCCGCACTCCTATAGGCCAAGAGGAAGAGTGGCAAATGCGTATCCCAATCTGCCTGGTTCCTCGAAACAAATAAAGACAGATTACTTAAAATCGTTCGATTAAATATCTCGACCATGCCATCGGACTCGGGATGCAACGCAGTTGTCCGGGTTTTCAAAATTCCCAAAAGTTTGCAAAGCTCAGTAAAGAGGGCAGAATTAAAATTTGTACCTTGATCCGAATGCAATATCATAGGCACGCCATAACATGAAATCCAGCTTCGTACGAGTTCTTCAGCTACAGTCGAGGCTTCCTGGTCTGGAATGGGAATTGCTTCAGGCCACTTGGTAAAATAGTCCATTAATACTATGACATATCGATTGCCTTTTGTTGTTACTGGAAAAGGTCCTAGGATATCCAAAGGCATTCTTTCGAATGGTGCACCCACATTATAGCGTTGCAAGCGATCTTTAGTCCTTGTTTTAGGTCCTTTTCGGGCTCCGCAAGCGTGGCATTATCTACACCAATTTTCAACGTCGGTACGAAGTCGATCCCAATAAAATCGCTCTCGTGTTTTGCTTAAAGTTTTCATGACGCCAAAATGCCCTCCACTTGCGCTGTCATGAGTCTCTCGCAGAACTTCTGGAATTCTACTCTTTGGCAGAACTAGTTGCCATCGACAGGAGCTTCCATTATCACTCTCCCACCTACGGTATAGAACACCGTCCTTAAGATGTAAGGAGTCCCAAAGAGCCCAGTATCGTTTCGTTGCGGGACTTTCCGGAGCGATTTCTTGCCAAGATGGTCGATCAGCCGAATATAGTTTCTTCTCCAAAATTGGTTTAATATTAGGATCTTCTAGCTGTGCCTTTTGGATCTCACATTAAGACCAGGGATCTACAGATGTCGTTGTTAAAACTTTCACGGAAATATCTATCTCCATTCCGAACTTTTTCTCGGCATTCGTGCAATGTTTGCAGCTTTCTGTACAGGGTCTTCGAGAAAGGGCATCTGCATTTCCGTGAGAGGTCCCTTTGCGATGCTGGATTTCGAAATCATACTCCTGAAGTCTTTGGATCCAGCGAGCTATCTGTCCCTCAGGTTCCTTAAAATTCAAAAGCCATCTTAAGGAAGCATGATCAGTTCTCAGAAGAAATTTCCGTCCATAGAGGTAGTGATGGAAATGCTCTATAGATTTAACAATGGCCAGTAATTCTTTACGTGTGACACAATAATTTCTTTCAGGGTTACCCAAGCTCTTGCTGAAGTAAGCGATGACACGTTCTTCTTTTCCTATATTCTGGGACAGCACGGCTCCTATTCCTTCATTACTAGCATCCGTATCCGAAATGAAATCTTTGTCTGTCCGGGGGTAGGTCAAAATAAGAGAAGATGTCAAAGCCTGCTTTAAACTATTGAAAGATTTCTCACATTCTTCTGTCCAATTAAAATTTGATTTAGCTTCAGTTAATTTATGTAGAGGTCTTGCTATTGTGGAGAAATTTTTCACAAAACGACGATAATAGGTGCACAATCCAAGGAAACTTCTGACATCGTGTACCGTCTCTGGACGAGGCCAATCAACTACTGCCTTAATTTTCTCTGGATCGGTTTTAACTCCTTCTGCTGAAATAACGTGTCCGAGATAAGTAACCTCCTTTTGGAAAAACCTGCATTTCTTGGGACTTAACTTTAGGTTGGCTTTCTGTAGCCTCTGGAATACTTTACGAAGGTTATTTAGATGTTCTTCAAATGTTCGCCCTACTATTATAATGTCATCTAGATACACTAAGCAGGCTTCAGACGTTAGTCCACGTAATACTGTCTCCATCAGTCTCTCAAATGTTGCTGGCGCGTTACAAAGTCCGAAAGGCATTACCTTAAATTGCCAAAGTCCTTGTCCGGTGGTGAAGGCTGTCTTCTCTCTATCTTCAGGTCGGATCTCAACTTGCCAGTATCCACTTTTCAAATACAGTGTCGTAAACCACTGACTTCCATTCAAAGCATCCAGGGTGTCGTCTATTCGTGGTAGGGGATAACTGTCCTTCTTCGTAATTTCGTTCAGTTTCCTGTAATCAACACAGAATCGTGTTGATCCATCTTTCTTTTTAACAAGCACAATAGGTGAAGCCCAAGGGCCTGATGATTCCTCAATTATCCCATTATCAACCATGTCTTTAACTAGATGATCTGCTTCTTCTTTTCTTGAAAGAGGCAAACGCCTTGGATATTGCTTG
>BGPR01002562.1:0-171790 GCA_013235015.1 Araneus ventricosus | reverse complement strand
AACTTATTGTACCCTGTCGGTTCCTTGGTGTGGGATTCTCTCGGCGCCCTATGGCAGCTATTGGTCCATTGGCCCTGACAATAGATGACTGTTCCAATTCCCGAGTCTCTCCGCAGTTCTGGAAACCTGTTGCCACGTTGTCAATGCCCTAACGTTGTTTAGATTTTTTTTGGGGGGATGGGGCTATGCATTCTACTTTTTGACCTTGTTTTTATTTTTAGACCACAAAATTTCATTCCTTTTCCTCTCCCATTGGCCGTTTTTATCCTGTATAGGACATAAAGTAATTTTTAACTCGCGCAGTTTTACTCAAAAAAACATTCTGTAACTGATAATTTGATATTCCCTTATACGCGGGACGTGCATTACCGTTGACTAACGGAATTTATTCCTCTCTATCTCAGAAGTAATTTTTATTATTATTATTAATTTATGTATTTTTAATTCTATGTTTGGTACAGTTTCTATCTGTGTTTTGTGTGTCGTTTGATGTGTAATATTCTTTGTGTATGTTTTGTTTTTATATTATGGGGTTTCAAAATATTTGACCTTTTTATATATCTGATTTTTACTGCTTTTTCTGTGTTTATTTTTTGTTTGTTTGTTTCTTTTTCAATACTTATCTATTTTTATATATTTTTACTGTTCCTTGTTTGCCCGAGCAGTAATTCAAGCTATTTTCTCCCCACCGAGGTGGGTCGAACCATGTTTACACTCCCAGCTCTCTTGTATTTAAAATTACTGCCCCTGTTCGGGCAATGCCTGTATCATTTTTTTTTATTGTACCCAATAAATCCCGTCCTCCACATGCTGGTGGAGGTCTCCCCACTGGTCCTCTACCGGCCTTACACCCTTTTTGGGTAGGCCGGGCCAGTGTGGGTATTTTTACGCCACGCCAGCGGGAGGACGTTTGACCACTACGTATGATTTAGCGTGCAACAGGCCCCATACACGGCGGATCTTCAGTGGAATCGGGTTTCGAACCTGGAGCCCTCCGGCCCCAAAGCCGAGACCTTACCACTAGGCCACCGCGGCCCTCTGATCTTGGGGAATATTACACCACTCATCAAGCAATGCCCTCCGAAGTTCCGGTAGACAGGTGGGAGGGGGTTAACGGGCTGCAATTCGTCGGCCAAGCATATCCCACACATGCTCTATTGAATTCAAGTCCAGTAAGTATGCTGGCCAATCCATACGGGTGATATCCTCCGATTGAAGGCATTCGTCTACAATGTTTGCACGGTGAGGACGGGCGTTGTCATCCATAAACAGAAATTCAGCACCCATGGCGCCCCGAAACAAACGTACATGTTGTTCCAGAATGACATCCCGATAGATGTGGCCTGTCATCGTTACACTCTGAACATGCAGGTCAGTTCTGGAACCAAGAATAATTCCTCCCCAAACGAGCCATCCTGCACCACCGTAACGGTGTCGTTCAATGGTGTTCCCTTGGTGGTAACGGGTACCTGGCGCTCTCCATATGAAAGTCCGGCGAGAATCAGACTGCAAACTAAACCTGGACTCGTCAGAAAACATCACACAAGACCACTGTTGCGGTGTCCACAAAGCATGCTCTCTACTCCAGGCTAATCGCAGGCGACAGTGAGTTGCGGTAAGTGGAACGCATCTTTTAGGCCTACGAGCATATAGACCAATGTGCCCTAAGCGTCTGTACAAGGTCTGCCTTGAAACTGTCGTATCGGTAGCTGAAGAGGGCTGACGAGACAGGTCTGATGCTGTGCTCCGTCTGTTTCTTTTGGCAGTAATTACCAAATACCGGTCCTCATTCGGCGTTGTAACTCGGGGGCGACCTGTGCTGTAACATCTACTCACATTACCATCATCTTGGAATCGTTGCCAAAGCCTGGAGATGACACTCTGGGCGATTCCAAGTTCCTCGGATACTTCCAGCTGGGTACGTCCACATTCCAGTCGTCCGATAATTCTACCACGTAAAAAATCATCCAAATGCTTCCTTTGTGCCATAACTATGCGGTTATTGCACTGAAAGGCTTTTAAAGCGCTTGTGAACAATTTTACTTCTTTGCCACCATTCCTTATATACCCCTCTCTTACACTCTCGTCATTGTGACGTACTATCCGCGCCATCTGGCGGTTTCCTGTAATTTGCATATTCTTCTTCAAGATGTGTGTGATAATTCTACAGGTGTAATTTTTATTTTAGAGTTCAATGTCTGTGTGATTCTGAATTATCCTTAATTTATGACATGAGTGTATTTCATGCGACTCGGTGAGCTAAATTAAAATCTTGAGATTTTTTTATTTTCAATAAAAAATGCAAATGAATTCAGAATTCATTATATCTCATAAGTTACTTCTAATCTAAACGGTTTAATTCAGAAATTTATTTCTGATCGTCTCACACCCGGTGTTCCGAATCATTACTATTGTAAAACAGATTTGACATGGATTGAAACAGAATTTTTTTCTCATTAATCACAAAACTGATATATGATTTATTTCTGACTAAACACAAACCTTTCCTTATTGAGGAACATAATTTTTGACGCCTACTCTTTTATATTACAACTAGCTGTGTGGCCGACGGTGCACGGGCTATCACGAATAATAGGATATTCCCGGGCGGAGAGAAGTGAAGTCACGTGAGACCTTGGGATCCATATATTTTCATATACCCCGCCTCCGTTTTTCTCTACAATCAACAAATATTGTCACTTACTTTCCCTAACAAACGTTACGAAGTTAAACACTTTAATACAAAAAAAGAAAGAAAAAAAGCATGAAAACGATTTTTTTCCATTGTTAATAAATCCAACACACAAGCTCGCTCAAAAAGAAATACCAACTTCAGTTAAATAAATAAAAAAAAAATGCAACACCGGATGCGATATATACCGGACTAATAATAGGGGGGGGGGAATCCGCCGTGAATGAATTCACCATGCTGCCAATAGATGGCAGTACGTCAATTCATTCATTTTGACGTTTTTGATTAATATCTTTTTAATTAATTATAATTTCGGAATTTCAATGGTCGAAATGGATTCCTTGGATTATTTCCCATCTTTTGGTACTTTCGGTTCGTTTCAGCATTCAGTGGTTCGTGAGAAGATAGCCGGACATAGCTACATACGTTTGTTTACCTTCAGATTTTAATAGGAATGATACTTGGGGTAAGGAAGAAAGTTTTCTTCCCCCTTGTAATTCTTTCATAACGGCGGTGCTGCGTAAGGTATATGTGTATAAAATTTTAAGCTAAGATCATTATTTCTCAGATAAAATTCATATAAAGAGATGCCCGAGTGAAAAGGAACTACTGACTATGAAAATTTGAAATATTCGTTCTAGAACTCCTCAGTCGCCTTTAAAAGGCCAATAGAGGAACCCTAGGATACTTTTAGAGAACTAGGCCTTCTTTTTGGAGCACTCGGTCGTGGAAAATATTTAATTGTTTTTAAAATCAACTTTTATCCTCGAAGTTTTATTTTCGTTCATAATTTTTGTATCTTGTTTTTTTTAATACACATTTGGTATTTCACTATTCAAAGGAGCAGTATTCAGTCGTTTCTTTAACAGCAAATTAGTTCGTCGCTAAAATTACAAAATTTTTGTCCCTTTTTCTCTGACTGTGATTGATGGAATACCTGTACTGTTTGTTTATATTTCTGTGGTTCATACCATGTTACTTGGAGTGCCATCTGAAAAAATAGTTCCTCTGTAATCAGCAGTCTCTTTTTCTGACTGAGCAGGTGTGGAGACTACATGAAAACGGAAACATTTCTTCTGTATTCCTAGGTTTTGAAGTAGACTTACGTGTCTCTCCATGGTGGTCTAATGGTGTGTCGGGAAAGGAAAAAATGACACTTTTTATGGTATTTTAAACGCTTATAGCTCCGCAACCAAATAACATAGAAATTTGGTTTTAATTTAATTAACAGAGAAAGGTTGACATTGAAGATTTCAAAAAGAATTTTAGAATTTGGAATTACGGTTTAGTCACAGTCGAGCTTCAAAGTTGGTAAAAATCGCTAAAATTTTTGATGACGTCACAGCGACCGATGCGCGCGCATGCAGACTATCCAAGTACATTTGGCAATTCATTCATCGATCTTACGTTCACGGGAAATATTACTCAAGAATTGTTGAATTGCGTTGAATTTCGTGGTAAGGTTTAACGCTTATAGCTCCGTAACCAAATAACATAGAGAGTTGGTTTTAGTTTCATTTAACAGAGAAGGGTTGACATTGAAGTTTGCAAAAAGAAGTTTAAAATTTGGAATTACTGTTTAGTCAAAATTGAGCTTCAAAGTTGGTGAAAATCACTAAAAATTTTGATGACGTCACAGCGACCGATGCACGCGCACGCATCGGTTGTGAGCGGTATATTAACTAGATTTCAACAGATTAATAATTAATTTATTCAATCAGATTAATTCATTTAAAAAGGAAGGTCATAGAGCATAGGTCAAAATCACATAGAGCTACTTTAGTCACAGAAAGTCACAGTTGAGAAAATCGATTAATTAACTGTCCTTAATTAATCTATCCTATTAAAATTCGAAGGTAAACAAACGTATGTATGTATGTATGTCCGGCTATCTTCTCACGAACCGCTGAATGGAGAAGCACGCGGAAAGTACCAAAAGATGGGGAATAATCCAAGGAATCCATTTAGGCCAATTAAATTCCGAAATTACAATCAGTTAAAAAGATATTAATTAAAAACGTCAAAATGAATGAATTGACGTGCTGCCATCTATTGGCAGAATGGTGAATTCATTCACGGCGGATTCTTTTTTTTTTCGCATCCGGTGTTGCATTTTTTTATTTATTTAACGGAAGTCGGTATTTTTTTTTGAGCGAGCTTCTGTGTTTGGATTAATTAACAATTGAAAAAAAATCGTTTTCCTGCATTTTTCTTTCTTTTTTTTGTCGTACGGTGTTTCGCAACGTTTACGTTTGTTGGGGGGAAATATTTATTCATTTTTATCCGTTTTTTTTTTCATTATTATTCGTTTTATTTTTTCTTTTGCAAAACAAATATCATGCTAATCTATTTTAATTTATAAGCATAAGAATTCTCGCGTTTTCATTCAAACCAAACTGCTTTAAGGTAGTAAAAAGTCTAGAACTGAAAGTTTTAATCCAACAAGAGAGGATTCCAAACAGATTTACGTTTGTTGGGGAAGCTTAGTGACAATATTTGTAGGGGAAAAAATAAAGGCGGGAATATGAAAAAATGTGGATTCCGAGAAATGCTGGGCTATAAGGTAATTAAAAGGTTGGATTTAAAAATTTCAATTAAACAATATAGGATTCAAAGGATTTTTTACGTTTTGGAGGAAACGTAACGTTTATGTTAGCGACAATATGTGTAAAAAAAATAAATCGGAGGCGGGCATTTGAAAATTAGTAATAAAAAGACTAGATTTGCGTGTGTGTGTGAAAGAATATTTACATTTGTTGGGGAAAGTAATTGACAATATTTGTTGAAAAAAAACCGGAGCCGGGCATATGAAAATATGGATCCCAAGGCCTCACATGATCTCACTTCTCTCCGCCCGGAAATATCCCATTATTCAAGATTGCCCGCGTAACGCCGGGCCATGCAACTAGTTATTATTAACAATTGTTGATTTAATTGAGCTGTCCTTTCCATCGATTTAATTGAGTTGAGTTGGTTTTAGTTTCATTCAACAGTGAAAGGTCATAGAGCATAGGTTATAGGTCAAAGTCACATAGAGCTATTTTAGTCACATAGAACAACTTTAGTCACAGAAAGTCACAGTTGAGTAAGGTAAGTCAGTCTACGCCCCTCAATCCCAGCGGCCGTTTCGCAGGAACAGCCTCCCGTCGACTTTTTTTTTTTAAGCAAAGGGGGGGGGGGAACGAACAGTTCATAAAAGAACACAGCTGTTTCTGTATTTTAGGTTTTTAATGAAACCTGTTCCTTATCAAATAGCAAATGTGTTAAAAACAAGACTGTCAAATATGTTGTTAACAACGGTGTAGAGTTTTAGACTGACAAATTAGCTCGATAAAAATCAACATGGGAACGAGAAATAAAACAATTTGAAATCATTTTTTAACTTTTAAAAAACACTTTGACTTTTAATATATGCATTGTGTCCTTGTTACTTTTACGAACTTATTATGAATATGAAATCATGTTTTTACATATTATCAACAGATTTTTAAATCTCATCGGGTGGAATCAGGTACATGATTTCTAACATTTCTTGCTTGCATTAGATTCTGCAAAATTAATAATTAAAAATAGTTAACAAGTTAAAAAAACATTTATTTGAGTCATTTTATAAAAATTTTCTAAATAAATATAGACAAATAAATTATTTTTTTATAACTACTGATAAACAAAAACTTTTTTCTACTTTTATGTATATTTTTACAACAGTTTTTGTATTGGATGACAGAATTTTGTTGCAGTCAGAAACTATAACTAAAAGTTTCAAGTAGAAAAAAAAGATTTAAGACATCTTGATTTACTGAATGATTAGTAGGTAACACACTAAGTGTTATATTAGAAGACAACATATTAAGTATTTGCGTTAGCGTACAAAAGTTCAAGAGTCCAAACTCCCCCTTAGTTTTCAAAATCTGTCATTAATGTTACGGAAAATAATAACTTTAACTAAAATAATTAATTGAATTGCGATTGTTTTTTAGCATTTTCTACAGCTTTACTTTTTCATGATGTGGAATTTGCATCATTTACTTTACCACGAATAATAAGAGCTCTTACTAAGCATTTTTTGCGTTTCATTCCACAATCATTAGTTTACAATGAAAAGCAAAATTCATCTATAAAGTTGAGAAATTACTTAATATTTTTTTTACCTCAAAATGGAATACAAAGTCTGATCTCAAAAATAAAAATATTCTTAATTTCAATTTATATTTAGTTTTCATTTTGTATCTAAAAAAATTGTGAAAAGAAAAGATAAGAACTTGAAATAAAATTTTGAGTGAAAAAGTTTAAATTTTTAATTCATTTCGATTATTTCTACGCGGAACCACAAAAAAAATGTGTAAATCTATATAAATGAGCGGAAGAATTACTGGAAAAATAATAAAAGAAATTTAGAATTCAGTTTTCAATTAAAAATTTTTAAAAGCATTGATAGTTTAATTAAAATCTTTTAACTTAAAAACTTTCCTTCGTTAAAATTAAAAATGCTATAAGTAAAAAAATATTTTATTAATCAATTATTTAATTATTCAAAATTTAAAAAAGCAAAAACGGAAGTTGATCATTATATGACCCACTGTGCAGAATAGGGTTAAGTTACCGTTATTTTTTCACGCTTATTTTGAAAAAATACAACTACTTATTAATTTTTTATGCAAGCATTTTCTTTCTCTTTTCTTCAGTATTTGTCTTTTCACTACACACAGACGCTATAAATTACGATATTAATATTTTTCGCACACAATCTCCATAAATGAATTTTAGACATTCTGCCTGTTCTTACAAACTTGTTCGAGATATTCAAGACATCTGCTAATCTCTTGTTCTTTTATAACGTTTCATTAACACTTTGTCAGTCCCTTTCTCTATTCCAATCAAAATTGGATCCCATTTTCAGATCTATGTAATAAAGCAAATGCCCATTGATTTAAAATTGCAATGAATGAGTTTCTGCACCAAAAATTAAATTGCTATCTATTAATCATTGAAATTATAATAGAATTTAAGCAAAAAAATGAACACACTTGAAATTTTCATTCAATTTAATCACTCTTTTCCAGACGTCTTTACAGCAGGGCAAATCAGATGTAGTCAAGAGACTAAATAATTCCGAGTAGAAGCGAGGCCGTGAGCAAAAAATAAACAAGCGCGTAAACGTGCGCTTTTTGCGCACGGCCTCGGTAGAAAGCATTTCTTCGATTTTCCTGGCATTCCGTTTTCGCGAGTGCCATCTATTAACAATTTGCTCTATCGTCTTGATTTTTGCAATGCAGAATATTAGTTCGCAAATTAAATTTGAGTAATACTCCGTGTGTTTGTAATTTGTGTATGTATTTGCGAAATTTTAAATGTGTTAATTAAATTACTGGAGATCTTTGTCTCCAAAATTTTTTTAATTATTAAAAAATCTATTTTTACGAAGGAAAAAATCAGGAAGCAATTTAATGAAAAATTAATAGATTTAAACATTTAAATCGAATAGCATTCAAATAACTCATATTCAAAAGAATGTTTATAACCAATTTATCGACCAAGTTTCGAACCTTGTCGTTAAACGCAATTAAACCCCATTCAAGAATGCCTCGGATTACGAACAGATTTCTGAACTCATCTCTGATGACCAGGGTCAAATTTCCGGGAGGGTAAGCCATGGCCTAGGGCGCAGCAAGTCAGAGAGGACATGTGTATATACGGAAGGAATAACAACCAAATTAAAAAATACTAAAGATTTCAAACTATTTTCAGTACTATTTTGCAAAGACCTTTTAGGGAACGTTGGGTAAAATTACGCGGGCGGCTAAAAATACGCAGATCAATTTTACCTTGTTGGTAACACTGCAGAGAATCACCATCGCCACTGTGACCTTTTAGTGGTGTTGCGACTGTGTTAAAATACGACGTATTACCATCATTATTACTCGCATCTTAACCAGAATATCATCACCCCAGCTCTCTTGCACAGATTTGGACTTCACAACAACCCCTTTTGGCCCGTGTGCAATCAAGAAAACACTATCGAACATATTCTTTTAATCTGCAAGAAGTATTTGCCCCACAGAAGAATCTTCTGCTTGAAACTCATCCTGAATCTCCAAATTTTTTCCTCATATAAAGTTTTTCTTCATACGGTTTTTCCTTTCTAAGCGCCATCTTCAGGTTTTTCTTCGGATGCTGAAACTCTTCGATATCTACTAACTATGACTCTCGGATACTACGGGATGACAGCCTTTGCCGCTGTAGATCCCAAACAAAACCAAGCTTCAAACCATTGGTTTGCTGCACTTTGTACAAGGCAAAATTCACTATTCTTACTTTTCTATCTAATTTTTCAATCATAGAACGCAAGTGTTTGTGATTACATAAATTGAACCAAATATTTAAAGGCGTATTTCAAATTAAAGCACGTATCATAAGCTACAAGTTGGTGTAAATTGAGTTTATCAGTCTATGGCGTTTTGGCACCCAACGGCGGTTTCGTCAAGGGCTTAAGGAGGCCAAGAGTTCGCAGCATTTTTTCGCTGTGTACTCTTAGACTCCTTAAGCTAGCGTTAACTTCTACTTCATTTTTTTTTCTTGTAAAGGTAATGAGCAATTGTATATAAATGACTGGCTCTGCTATAATATTTTATTGGAATAAGTATGTAATATTTTACTGCGAAATAGTTTCATCTTGACATGATTCTGTTTTTTAAGTTTCAGTTGTACAAAATATTATCCTCTGACTATTTCGTTGTTTCTCTCTAACTTGCATTCAGGGGTGGTCTCCCTGTCGGGGATGCTATGGCCCCCGTCGGGGAAAATTTTTTCTACGAGGTATTCAACTAGATAATAAATAAAGATCTGACCAGACTTTGAGCCCAATTTCATTACATTCGTCCCCTCGTACAGCAGATTGTGTCTCCCCCCCCGTCGGGCAAACTCTAACGCTACTCCTGCTTGTAGTATACCGTAATGTTTTATAATTTGTTTTAGAAACTCATTTATTAGTAAATATCGCTTTATAAAATTAAAACGGATAGAAAACTTTCATGCGGAAGTAACTGAAGAGGTTGACCCCAAGTTGGAGGTTGCCAGGAGTAAAAGAGAAGTGACTCGAGAATTCCGGGAGAAACGAGTGCACCTGCGAAAAAATTGAAAGCTGTAAGCTAATAGGCCTACTTTCTTTTATATTTTCTGCGCTTTGTCTTCTTTTAAGCGATACCTAGGCCTACCGAAAAGGCTACCTGCATTAAAAGTAATGTTAGAATCAGTTCAATTTTCTAGTTTTCAAAACAAAAGGAAAAGATAACATGAACCAGAAAGAAAGGTGAGTTGCGCTTAAGTCAGAATTCATGACACCTTCGCCTTTTAAAACTTTTTTGGAAGAAAATGAAAACGATAGAAAAAGAAAATACAGAACTTCCTTAAAAATGAAGGAAGGGTAGTGAGAGGGTAATTTTAAAACAAGAAAAAAAAACGTTAATAAAGGATTGACTTTTTGTTACGACGACCATCAACTAGCTCAGCCTATGGTCTCTGCTGCTGATGCTATCTTAATTATTTCCCAAGGATGTGGGAATTCCTGTCATGAAAGCTGGATTCAATGTGGATTGTGCAAAGAGAGGTGGCAGGAGGATTGCAGTGCCTCTTACGTATTTATATGCAACTATTGTTAGACTAGAACCGGTGCGTACTCTTACCCTCCAGGGAGGCCAAGAGTACGCAATTTTCATTTCTTTTTAATTTAATTTTTCTTACTTAAATTATTGGAGACAAAATCTGTAGTCTAGATTTATTGATTCATAGTTAAATAAAGAACATTGCATGAAACTTTGAAGTCTATACCTTAATTACTTTACTTTTTATAAACTAAAAGCCTGTAGGTGCATACACTTACCCTCCTTTCCCCTAAAGTATTGCTTTCAAATTTATATCCATATACTTTAGGGGAAATGTAATATCCGTATACATATCTATACACATTAAGGCTGCCATGTACAGTAGGGTGGGCCGAAAAACACTTTTTTTCGAAATCGCTATTCTAATAGTGTGGAAAGGGTTCTCTCTGGGTTCAATAAACACGGTGTAAAATATTTTTTGGATTGGATAGTATCTTCTGCCCCCGCATCGCACTTGGATTTTGGAAATTTGGGTAAAAATTGGCAATTTTTACTCGGGATTATTATTATTCAATATTGCTATTCTAATAGTGCGGAAGAGGTGCCCACTGGGTTCAATAAGAAAGGTGCAAAATATTTTTTTTGATAGAATAATATTTTATGTTCCCGTATCGCAATTGAAATTTTGCAATTTTTGAAAAAAAGTGCACTTTCTTATGTGTTATAGAAATAAATCAATAATAAAAAATAGATGGGTACAAAAACTGTTTATTGTTGTATTGTATTGTACAATTGATTATATTACCTGAAAATTATTAAATAATTGCTGAGTCATAATATATTAATATAATATTTGTTAAGGATATTGTAATCATAGAATGTTATGACATGCCAATATAAAAAGTTTACTTGTACTTAATCAGCAGGAGGAGGCTTGAATTCAGCCTTATTGTCGAATTCAGGCATCGGGAAAAGAATGTGGATCTAATGAACCCGTCTCAATTTTGAAACCCATAGACCTTAATGGATGCTTCTGTCACTAACTTGGCACACCGTTCCACTGCCTGTGTGTCATATGGGAAGTGAACGAAGTCCCATTCTGGATTTTTCTTATCACGCACAATGGACCTAAATAAGGCAGTGGATATATTACGGAGGATTGGTGGAGAAGTAATGGTAATTGAAGACCAGTCAATCATTTCCGCATAGTCAGTTGCTTCAAAATTAAGTTATGGAGGAGAAAGACACATGCTGACTTTACATTGGAAGATGACTCTCTAGACTTAATTATACGTCGTGCAGCAAATTCTCTGATGTACACTCTTTCATAATTCAACATACATAGCAAGATATTCTCAGGATAAGCAAAGAACGAATTTCTACAAATTACTCCATCAACGACGTCCTTGAGGTCTTGAGCTAAATACCTGTATCTAGAAATAGTATTCTACACATGCTTAGCTCAATATTTAAGCGAGTGTTTAGACTTTATATTAAACCAGTTTGGAGTGTAAAGTTTCATAAAAAAAACTCAGCTATTTGTTTCAACTTCAAAGAAGAAGCTGGAGAACTAACATATACTCTTAGAACTCTGTTGGTTGTTATCAGCCAGCATGAATTTGAAAATGTACTAAGACTGCGTCTAGCCATCTCATCAGAACAATTTCCCAATCGCAACGCTTGAGATATTTCTAATAAATACATTTGATCCTTGCTTAAGTCACGTATATCAGTTGTTGGTAATTCGCCGTCAATAATTTCAAATGTTGTAACTGCCAAAGTTTCACATGTAAGAAGCGCCTTCCCAAAATTACCAGATTATGATTTTGGACCATTTGTTGGCACATCCAACGTTTCAAACAGATGCCTCAGAGTAAGTGTTCCTTAAAATGCAGGAGACATATTACCCACTGCAGAGGTTTACCAAGTTTCAATTCCAAACACCGGATTTCCATCCGATATTAACAGATGTGCCGTCACAGCCAATTGCCAAAAGCTGATAAAGATCTCTTGTGATCCCTAAATATATCCGATAATAATCGCGGAAATCTGTATTGTGGTGCCAAATGATGGACTCAAATGAGTAATGTAACGTGAACCCAATTCATCAATAAGACATAAACGTTCCTCTTTTGCTTTTCTCGTGTATCTTTTAGTATCTACTCTCTCCTCTATCCATGTAGAATCTTTACGACCATCGAAATACAGCCCCTCCAACGGTAATGCCTGAGCTTCACTTAAAACCTGGAATGTAATTTTAGCCTTTTCCCTTCGCAGCTTGTTTTCATCAACCACCAAATCTGAGTTGTTGCTAGTTGTGAGACCGACATCGTGAAGAACACTTGAAGCAATCCGGTCCAAGTCGCCAAACCTGTCGCCAATCACAGCAGTTGAAGGGAGACCAAGTCGCATTTGTGACGATTTAGCTACAAACGTAGTTAATTGTTTGTACTTAGGATCAGTAAGACAGATTAAACGGTTCGATGTTGATGGTCTGTAAGTGTTCAGATTTAAAATTACTTCAGATATATCTGAAGAACAATCCGTTTCTTCATCTTCATAATATACATACTCTGCGTTAGGCGTTGCTTGTGTATGATTTAAATATAAATTGTGAGCCTTTCTATCAGCGTTATCAGCAATATTCCGAAGTCGCTTCCTGTATAAAAAGACAAGAAAAAGTGTACTTTTTTACAAAAATTGCAAAATTTCAATTGCGATACGGGAACAGAAGATATTATTCTATCGAAAGAATTATTTTACACCTTTCTTATTGAACCAATTGGGCACCTCTTCCGCACTATTAGAATAGCAATATTGAAAAATAATTATATTTCCTACACCGAGTAAAAATTGCAATTTTTACCCAAATTTCCAAAATCCAAGTGTGATGCGGGGGCAGAAGATATAATCCAATCAAAAAAATATTTTACACCGTGTTTATTGAACCTAGAGAGAACTCTTTCCGCACTATTAGAATAGCGATTTCGAAAAAAAAGTGTTTTTCGGCCCGTCCTACTGTTCAATTTCTAAATTTCAAACGATTCCGATTTACAATCGGAAAAATTTGATACTCTTTCATTCCCGTCTGAATTCTCAACTAAGATAGCAGCTAGAAGGCAACTATCCTTTCACGATAAACTGAACATAATTAAAGAAATTGATGATGGAATGAAGCAGTTTGATGCGGCCAAGAAATACGGACTGTCGCAATCTACGATTGCAACTTTCCTGCAAAATAGCATATTGAAGAGGCTGTAAATTCCAATGAAATCAATCCTCAGAGAAAATGACTGAAAATTGCGACAAATGGAAACAATGACGCTGTCGTAGATTCGATATTCATGAGCATCGAAAATAAAGTATAAGAGCCTTTTAAAGCTGTAAATGTGAAGGAAGCGTGGGGCAATATTGCTGGGAGCCCCTCCCCCCCCCCCCCCCCCCCCCCCCCCCCCCCCCCCCCCCCCCCCCCCCCGGACTTATGTTTCATTTGGAGGATAAGCGAAAATTCCGATATTTCAGATGCTGAAGAATGAGTTTTGAGCCTTAAAAAGTCTTTAACTCAGCTCGAAGAAAAAGTGCAAAATGTCTGGAATTAACGTGGAGGAATATTTAACAACGCATGATGATCTTGTGGTTTTTGTAGGAGTTATTGAAGAGGATATTCTGTCTGATGATATCACAGACGAAATAGAAGATGGAAGAGGATGATGATAAGATCCATCGCAATCTTTTTAACATCCCAGAAAGCTCTTCAATCAGTTAGTCCCTACAGGCATTTTTCAAGCCTTTCATCCACGAAATGATGATCATTTTCGTGCATTACACTATGCAAACCTTGTTAGTTGATTTAATAGTTTAAAAATGAATAAGCAAACGAAAATATTGATTTTTTCGATAAATAGTTTCTCAGGTATGTGAACTATTTTATTGTATAGCTGAATTTTCAAATTTTTGTATGCTTTAAAAATCATTAACACTCTGGCGATGCTTTTTTTTTCAAAATGCTTATTGCTGTCCACCTTTAAACAACCAAAATTTAAGTTTTTTAAATATAATATCACCCCTCGATATGACAATACATCTCTCTATAACAATATCTTTATTTGGTCCCCAAAGTATCGTTGTAACGAGGTATTACTGTATTACGCCACTGAATATTTAAAAACAGAATTTAGAACTTATTACAATTTTTGATAGGGACAAAATATGTGTGCCAAATATTTACAACAAAATTTCACGAAATTCTCTTTCTTTATTAGATATTATAAGATACATTTTCAGAGATGTTGCCGGAAAATTGTTCGAATGCGTTTATTCCCCTATTCAGTTTCGCGCTGCTTTGGCATTATGACTTCTCCGCTTCAATGTAAGAAGATCGCTTTCTATTCTTTTGATGGAGAAGTGCGAAAGGGTAGAGAATAGGATTCATGCTGAAGTGCCGTCATCCCAGATAGCATGTATACTTGCAGCAAGTTTGATTTTTCTTGATATTAGCTTGTCATGACAAACTTGATGTGGCAACTTTGCAGAGAACTTCCTGCAAAGTAACAAAGCATAATCGACCAACCAAGTTGCAGAACAAGTTTGCTGTGAAGTTGTCATGACGAACTTCACACCACGATTGCAAAACAAGTTTGATGCAAAGATGATAGCACACTTAGAGATAATCTTTATCTTTGTTTTAAAAAACATCCGATTTTAATAGCATCTTCTAGACCGTCTTTCTTTTTATTTATTCAATAAATCAATGATTATTTGTTAAAAAATAACTTTTTTATAAAAAAAAAATTTTGAAACATTTTCCATCTTTTTACTAAATTTAGAACTCGCACTTTAAAGAAAACTATATCGCCCTTTTCTTAATGCTGAAATTTTAGCGTTCATAAATAAAATTAAACCTGAAAAACAGTCAATGTTTGTTGAAAAATAATAACTTACATTTTGTTTCATTTTAAAAGCAATTACTTTTAAGCCCTAATTGCATAATTTATTCTACTAGCAAAACGAGTTATAAGCAAAAATCGCTCTTTCTGACTTCAAATCATATTCTCAAGACAAAATTAAAAAAATTGATGAAATCAAGAAAATAGTTTAAAATAAGTCGTATGCGAGATCTATTAGCGCAATCTATCTTCCCCTCTCAGAGTCTAGCTGGCCGAGTGGTTAGGACGACATGTTTAGGAAGCGAGATATCAGGAGTTCGAATCCCAGGTTGTCTTCGTATTCTGTTTTTGCTGTAGTTCAATGAGTTTGACGCGGCAAGCTTGTGACAAGTTTGACGCGTGGTGACTAACTCGTTTGCCCAAGCATGTTTCAAGCTTGCACTCTTGTGTCAAATTTGTTGCAAGCGTGCAGATTTGCAGAGCAGGATTGCTGCAAACTAAAATTGCTATCTGGGTTGGTAATAATCTGCTTCTACTTCCAAACGGAACGAATCAAATATTTCTCATATTTTAACCACGACTGTCTTAAAACCCCCTTGAACGGTACATATAAAGAGTAAAAAAAAAATCAAATCATAAAATATGAAAGCAAAACGCCAAAGAAATGCATCCTCTTGTTCTCTTCTCGCTGAAGGTAATGAATACTTTTTTTATTTGATTGTTTTGTTATTATGACGCGATTTTAGTGCTCGTTGGCTAATAATTTTTATTGTTAAAAATTTTTTTAACTAAAATTTATTGGCTTTTTTGTTTTGATGAGTAAAAAAGTTCTGTGGTCAATCCTTACTACACTATATGCCCAAAAGTATCCGGTCACTTGCAGATTTTCACATTTTTTAGAATTTCTCCGGAATGGTTCAACCGACTACCTTTAAACTTCGGACATGTAAAAAATAGACAATAACTCACATTTTAATTGAAGATTCGGTCCTGAGGGCAACTGGGGACCATCTACAAACTGATGAAGACAAAAAGGCGTTTGCCCACCCCGCTTCACAGAATACTGATAACGAGATGAAACTTTCATAATTCGTAATGTTTAATGTGCATAATATTTACAGGAATTTTCGTAAACTCAACTCAAATATTTGGGAAGATATAAAGGTTTTCTTAAAAAATCTCAAATTTTTCCACCTGTTTTTTGCTTATAACATGCAGAGTTTTCTGTTATATTATCCAAAACTTACAGAAAAGATGACAATATGTTAGAGAAGCATTTGTGTAAAACTTTGGAAAAGAATTGTTGAATATTACAGGAATTATGAGCATTTTTAGTAAATAATGTTTTACTGCGCATGCGCGAAACATAGTGTAATTTTTCTTTCACAACTGTAAAGCCAGATATATAGGGCAACTTATATAAAAATATTCAGGTCAATATCTTTAGTATTCAGAAAGATATCGGCATTACAACGAGCAGAATTTTAGCTCCTGTCGAAGAGAAGCTAAAAGATGAAAAAAAAGGTGACTAAAGAGGGGTACTGAATCTTGAGGGAAAAAAAAAAAAAAAAAAAAAAAAAAAAAAAAAACCAGTCAGTTTTGCCATCGAAATTTTGTTTTTAAATTTACTGCATCCGACGTTCTAATAATACTATTATTTTCAATTTTTTTCAGCTTATAGCTGAAACGGTTCTGTCAGATTTAAAACAAGAACGGTTAAAATATCTTTTTCCGTTTTTTTTAAATTAATTTTTCCTGTTCAGTTGAAAGATATTTTTCTCTAGCAAGCATTCTCCCATGGAACTTTCCCTGGAAGCCTTCCCAACATGCCTTGTTGCAATTTCATTGGCTGACGGTGCACAGCGCAGGATATTTCATAACCTTCAAATGAATGACTTTGATTGTTATTTTTGGCAGTGTCTTAACGTGTTTACGTCTCGCATATTTTGCTTGCTGTTTAATAATGATTTTCACGTTGCAATTTTTTAATATTCTTTCGGATTAACGCACTCTGTATTGTTTTTCTACAGTTGAAATGTCATTATCGTGAAGAAAAATAAGCGGGAAAATCAAATAATGCATATCTTTTGTTTTGTTCACCAGCATTTTTTTTCTCTCATTTTGTTGAAGTCCTGATTCCACGGGCAACGTCGTGCGCGTACTGCTAGTTATTATTTTTAAAAAATCCCTTTTCGGCAAGCTTGAAGGCAAAGGTAGATTCCTTTACGTTAATGTTACAAAAGTCATGAAATATTACATATTGATCAATACAGACATAGCCAATGACTTTATTGTTTCTACACATTGCAGTATTTACGCTGTGATTCTGTTTTCATGTCATTTGATTTTTTGCTACATCAAGGTTTTATCATTCCATTTTTCATTCCAAAAAGTTATGATAGATTTATCGGTCAGTACATTGGTCATTTTTTTTATCTCAACACATAATCATTCAACAGGTAGGAATCATAAAGAAATAAACATCTCAGAAGTGCAAATATCTCCTAGATAACATTAAGCCAGCCTATCTGAAACAGTAGCAAGAAATTGACTCTTGGTACGAATGAAGAAGGCCTCTAGATTTAAAAATTAATTTATTTAATCTAGGTTACAATATAATTGTGCGAACATTACTTTGTCATATGGTAAAACCACACGACATGATACACTTAAACACTACTAAAATGGGCTCATTTACAGAACTCCCTGGTTACAGAGATAATAGTCACTAAATTCTTAACATATAAGAGAATAAAAATTATTAAACATTGTGAGTTGCAAATTGAATACGTGTTTTTAAAGCATAGGATAAGAATGCAGCCAATTTGAACAGCAAATTTAAATCTCCATCGACGGTTAAAACCAAATACTCAGGCAGAAAATCCGAAACAATTTTAAAGTTAAGCAGATATTTTTCAATAGCAAAAAGGATAAAGGGAACTCTTATTTAATTACTCTTATTTTTGGCTACTTTATATTGATTTTATTAAACAAATCATGGTCCCACCATGTTTAGTTAAATATCAAATTAAAGTATTCTGTCAAAAAAACCTATTATCAAATTAAGTATTAAAATTATTTAATTAATTAAAATTAACTATATACTTAACTAAAGTTAAAAAATTAATTGTTACAAAACTCCACTAAAACCTTTTTTTATGGCTTATACTATATGCCAGCAATCTTTATCTTTATAATTATCTAATAATTATATTAATTTAAATAAAAATCACTGTGGCTATGTATGTATGTTCCACATCTCCTCCTAAACCACTGAACTGATTTCAATCAAACTTTTTATTTAAGAAAAGAGAAACGTCACTTTCAACTTTTCAAAGCCTAAAAGATGCTTAAAATTTCACTTAATTAAAAATTAAGCAAGACGTTTTTCCGCAATGTCTTTCATTTCCATAAATTTGTTTCTCTCACTTTAATATTTTTTTCAAAATTAATTTTAAACTGAATTCGTAACAATATTCTTGTTGATAAAAAATAATACGAAGAACTGTTTCCAGAAGGAAGAATGCTAAAAGAAAATTTTAAAAGTAGACGATTTAACAATTTATATCGGGACTAAATATTGACTTATTTTCACGCTTTAAATTAATGAATAATTAAATAGTTAATTTAATTGTTTCAAAATATTCATTAAAACCTTTCATTGACTTTAGTAATTCTTAACAAAATTTGAAGTACCTATATAACAAATAATAACGTATGAAGAAAACGGATGTTTTTAAAAATTGTCTGGTTCAATTGATATTCTCTTAAAAGCGTTTTAGATCAGAAAAGTAATTTGTGTATTATAATATTTATACTATAGTAATTTTTGCATTAAAAATATTAAACATGAAAACATTTTAATCCAGAGCAAAGCCAGGTATATCAATTAACAGTTATAATTAACAAAATTTAACAAAGATATTAACTATTAATTAATTAAATTAATTATATATTATACCGTATAAAAAGTGAAGGTGAATGCGGTTGATGGGATCTCATAACTTCTAAATAATTCTTGCTGTCAAAAAACTTTCAATATAAAAGTAGTTTGTTATGATATGGTGATAATTACCCTAATTGAAATTTTCTTTATATCTTCAATCTTAACGAAGCTATGGGGAAATGATAAATTGGGGGGGAGGGGGGTATTGAATATCGCTTTTCAGCTCATAACTTATACGCTATTCTAGCAGACAAAAAACTTTTAGTATAAAAGTTGTTCGTTATCATAAGGTGATAATTCGCCTAATTGAAATTTTTTTTTTCCTAACTTTAGTCGTAACAGAGCTATGGGGAAATGATAAGTTGGGGAGGGGATTGAAAATGCATTTTAGCTCATAACTTCTAAGAAATTGTGGCTATCAAAAACGTTTCAATACAAAAGTTGTTTGTTGTGATAAGGCAATAATTCGCCTAATTTGAATTTTCTTTCTATCTTGAATCGTAAGGGAATTATGGGAATATGAAATTTTCAGTCCCCCACCATTTCCACCCCCTTTGAGCTGGTTAGCCCATCTGCGAACTCGGCCGAGATTTTAACCCTCCTTACAACATATCCGTCGCCAGTTAAAATCTAATCAAAATTACTCTAGTTATCGTGTTTACAAAATAACACGGGCCAAAGTGTTATGCATATACTTCTCTACTAATAATAATAAGGAAAAGAACATTTTGCCCTCTATTCGCATAAATATTGGAGCTACAAGAATGAAAGAGGGTGGAAGAAACTGCAAATGACGAGAGCTTTCCAACGAGGGGTAACATGCATAGGTTAAAACGCATTTTAAGTTAGGGGGAGAGGAGGGGAAGCGTGGGAAAATCACTTTTCAGCTCATAACTTCTAAGCAATTGTATCTATCGAAAAAGTTTAAATGCTAAAATTGTTCGTTTTGATAAGGCAATAATTCGCCTAATTTGAATTTTCTTTCTATTTTCAATTGTAAAGGAATTATGGGAAAATGAAAATTTCCACCCCCTTTGAGCTGCATAGCCCATCTACGAACTCGACCGAGATTTTCACTATCCTTACAACATATCCCAAGCTGGTTAAATTTACATCAAAATTACTCCAGTTATCGTGTTCACAAGATAACATGGGAAAAAGCGTTATACATATATATATATATACCTATATATATATATATATATATATATATATATATATATATAAACTTTTTAACGAAGGGTGGTTTTGGGTTCTAGGGGTCATGATCGGTGAAGATCTGCAGAAATTTTTCGAAAGTCGTGTCATGAGAACCATTGCAATAGGTAGAGTTCCTATAAGGAATCTACCTAAAAATTGAAGGATGGGGAATGTCAAGAACGAAGATGTAACGTTACTCAAAATAGGAAGATGCGTTATCAATTATCATTGTGCGACGCGAAGTTGGGAAATCATTGTGCAATGCATGTAAGTTGTTCTCTTCAAATACAATTTCTCTGTCTCTGACTAGACTTAATGATTGGGTTTCATTTAATCTGCGATTACAAGGACATGAAAGATCAAAATATCACTTACAAACTACGTACAGATTGTCACAACTTGAAAAAGAATTTCAAACTGGGAAACTCTATTGACAGATTATGAAAAAATAATTAAAAATGGAATGTTGAAGCAAACCAAGATTTCACCGAAATCTTTGCTAAATTTAATTAATGTTTCACCTTTTAAAAAAGTAAAATTGTTCACGATATTAATTCACAAGAGTTAAACAAACATACTTCTGAGTCCCTGACTCAACAAAAAGTAGTTTAAATAGAAAAAAAAAACTTTTTTTATAAAACTGAAAATAGACATTTATTTTACAAATGCAGTATTCATAAATTTTACATAAAAGTTGAATAGAAAATGCCAGGTTCACAACTCTTAAAGCAAAAATATAAATACAGTAATGCGTGCTTTACCAGTGCTGTCAGTGTTAACCCAACATGGAATACTGTGTTTAAAATGTGTCTGTGAATGAGTAGTGGCTACAATTTTATATTTATAAAAGCATAATTTTGTTGTCAAGGGAAGTATAGATGGTTTATATAAACTGCACAACGGTAATTTCTTAGGTCTCATAGAATTATTTTCAAGATTTGGCCCAATCATGAAACATTTGGATCATTGTGTGGAGTCAGTATAGCATTCCAACTTACCTCATCGAATAAGAGATGAACTGATTTCTGCTTTCGCTAAAAAAGTTAGAAAGGAAATAATAAATTTAGTTAAGAAAAGCAGACGCAAGCCATCTATAATAGAAAAGCCATGACACAACCTCTAATACTCAAGGATGTGGGCATGGCCATGGCCCACCAGAACAGAGGAGGGGTTTCTTTTCTTAGAATTCAGAGCGAGGGGAAACAGGGTAGGGTTCAAAGCGGTTTTTGAGAGGGGAAATGAATTTCCCTTATCTTTGAAAGAGAAAGCATTCAAGTATTTTGAGGTCTCTATTCTAATGGTCTTAGGAATATTCCTTAACCATTCTTACACTGAAAAAGGCTCCTTTTAATTAGAGATTTGCATTCATCAATTCCTCTTTTTTTTACTTTGTATTTGGTAATGCATTTTTTTTTCTGTTATTGGATTTTCCATTATATTTACTCGGAAAAAGCGAAAGTTATTGTCAATTGATTCATTAGTCCTATTTTCAATGCTTTTTTAAAAAAAAATTGTTAATTAATAAAAAATTAAAAAAAAGGCAATCTGCATGAGATTTTCTTCAACAACTTTCGTTAGTAAACTTGTGACAATCAGATCTGAGATATTGTTGGTAAGCTAAAAGCCCATCTTATTAGAAGGGCACAAATCTTCTAGTTAAGAATAATTATCTGTTATTCAACTCCGAATATTATATCCGGATCTAATATCTTTAAAGTCTCATATTCGTATTGAATATTTGGTAGACATAAACAATAGTTTCCATTTTTTCTTTTAAAAAAAGATTCGAAATTTATCACGAACATGAGATATCATATGGATTCATTAGGATAATATTCACAAATTGACTGAAGACGATGTTCTTAAATGTTGTAAAGACTTAAATGCGACTTTGCAAAACGATATTGATTGCAATGATTTATTAAATGAAATCAACATTTATCATCGAGTTTTGCCTTCCAGGGTCTCAATATTACAATATTTATTTAAAAACATTTTATTTAATTATATCCGAATTTTGTGACTATTCTGAAAAATACGAGTGTATTAACCTTATACAATTACCGTCACATCTACAAAAAAATCTTTCTCATGATTCAAAAGAAAAAAAAATTACTTGAGATCTATCATTTGTTAAAAACGATTTTATCTCCTTAGCCATTTTTTCTCTCAAATCAGAATTGGCCATAAAATTAAATTGTGATGGTATCATCAACGAATTTGCTATAAAACATATAAGAAAATAAAACAAATAAAATCTGAAGGGTCCAGGATAAAAACCATGAGGGTCTCTCTCTCTCTCTTTTTTTTTTTTTTGAGGTTTCAGCAACATCTCTTAGGTTGATGAGTGTAGTTTTATGATATCTACTTGAAAACGAGAAAAACGATAAGATTCCATTAGAATTGCATGTTTCAATTATAGGATAACTGGGGGAAAAGATGAGGTTCTGCATACTCTTGGGTAAGACAGAAGAGATTCTAATTTAAAAGGCGATTCTGCTGCCAAGTTTGAGAATCAGGGTGGATTTGTTTTGAAGACGTTTTCAAGTTGAACTGCATTTATAATATTTCATAGTTTTTGCAATATCTTAGAGAAATTTTATTGAGTAATTCACTAAAAAATTCAGTGCATTATAATAAGAAAGAAACCTTTCAAACTTAAAGAGCAATACTATATTTTTATACATTCAATTATGCTACAAAAAAGAGAAGTGGTGTTTGGGAATGTACATACTATAAAATTTTTATCATTGCTTACTTCTGAAGTTAAATCTTGCCTGTAATTACCATAAAACTAAAAAAATAAAAGCATCCTTAAAAAGAAACATAGATAATTATAAAAGGAAATGTTTGTGTGTGTACATGTGATGTCCAGACAAATCTATCCCACTTACAGCCATGAAATTTGGTACACAGATAATCGTAATGGTGACTCAATGCACCTCAAAGCCTGGATTTTAAAATTTAATGTAGGAATTTTTTTATTTAATATTTTGTATTGGATTATTTTTCACACATATTTGACCATAGTTTCACTTATTTTATATCTTATACTGTACACTTCTGGAAAATGCTGATTTATATATTATCTCCATTTTAAAAATAAGTCACTTTTAAAACAGAAAGTAAAATGTGATCAACCCTTTTTCTTATTGGCAAACTCATCGTTCTACCTTAAAAACTTTGTAGCTTAAGATGGACTTGCGATAAAGGGTATTCTTTGATTGCGAAAGATTTTGAAAAGAACACAATGGAAATCTATAAACAATTTAACTATCTTCTTATGAGCAGTACCAGGAAAAATTTCCATAATATTTACTCATACAGATCAGCATTGTTATACTGTCAAAAAATAACACATACTTCACTAGGAGGTAAGCTACACATTGTAAACTGATCAGTATAATTTGTCATTTCAGAACAGAGGTCAATAAATTAAAACAATATTCAATTTATTTTAATAATTCTTCTATGATTATATGAGGAATTTTATTATATTTTATAAATAAATTATTCTTTAAAAAGAAACTTATGATGCTCATTCTTGTAGCTAAAATTACTATATTCATTTTTAAACTGAATGATAATTAATGCTGATACATTTTAACATCTACACAAAAATTTGTACAAAAAATGTTATATTAGAACAAAGTTGATGGAAGTGGAAAAGGCTGTTTAGATGCAGATAAAAAAGAGAAAGAATTTGTGCAAGTATTTTTCAAGTACAAGTTGAAACTTTGAAAAATAAATTCTCAATAAATGGTTTTTATAATGAAACAGTGAAATACTTCATTATTGAATATGTTTATTGCAAATTTATCCAATAAGTTTTTGAAAAAATATCAACTCAATGATTAGAAATTTATTGTATACCAGGAATAAAAGTAGCATTTTATATTGCAATCTTTAAATCAAGGAAATATGTCAAACAAAATAAATCTTTTTAACAACACCAGACTCTTAAAATCCTTTTGCCTTTATTAAAATTAAAAATGCAGTCACTTGATACATAATAAAGAAGATGTCCCTTTTATGGGTCAAAAACTAATTAAACAGTATTTATTAAGGCAATAAATAATGCCCAGTCTGTCTGAAATTCATGAACAAATCCAAGGATTTTATCAGCAAAATTTTCACCATTTATTAATCATCAAATTTAGTTATTTTACTTGATCAGTTATTCTTTTGCATCTGCAATACCACCTGTTGTAATAGCAAATGTTGCTTCTTCTTCAGGCAAATCAGGGCTAAAAGAAAAGTGCTTCAGTTATTCATCTAAAATTAGTCTTCAGTAAAAATAAAAATATGGATATTGAATATGGACATTACAAAGCTATTTCATTAATTTAGAGGTTTAATAGTATACGAGTAATTATTCAAATTACTCAGATGCTATTAAAACTACTTCAGAAGTTTAGCAGAAGCTTAAACTTTAATGATTATGACTCAAACTCAAAAAGAGAAGCCCAATATATTAGTCAATGACCATGAGGAGGAAGTATTGCAAATATCTATTATGAAGTAATGCAATAATCTATTATGAAAAAGCAATGCATTTCTTTTTCTACAGAAAGATTTGTTACTATCAACACAAACAGAAGTTCTTCCTATGTTGCATTACTTGATGCTAATTATTATGGCATTGTTAATACAAATAGCATCACTGCCTTATTATAATGTGGTTCATTTTCCTTCCAAAAACTATTTTACTTTTAAGAGAAGTGTACTGTGTAATTCCTCACTGTTAAAATGCATCATTTTCCACAAATGGGTCAGTATAACTTTATACTCTACGTATCCATGGTATAGATTATTTACCATTTTAGTGAAAAAAACACTGGTATAATATGTAGATTGATGTTTGTTATTTCTACTTATTTCAATTTTCCAATTCAAAAAACCATTAAATTTCTATTTTATTCGTAAAGGGACCACAATTAGTTTTACTTGTGCATAACATTCTACTTTGAAAATTGCTTTGCATTCTTTTCATTGTTCTATTGATACTTTATAAATTATTCAAGAATAGTATAAAAAGAAAAAAATTGACAAAAGTATTTGTTTTAAAAGTGGTTGATGAAATATGAACCATAAAAATAAAAAAATAAGAGAAAAAGCTGCTCATAAAACAAATTTACCTATCATAAATCTTAGCTATTCTCATCTCTCCCTTGCCTTTTCGAAGAGAAATTCGAGTTGTGGATGCATGAGCCAATATATGTCCACCAATGGGTTTCTTAGGATCAGCTTGAAAACTAAAAATATTACTAGTTAGGGCAAATATTTATTATACTTAATGAAATAAAGCTGATTGCTACTTCATTTCAAATAGAGGTAGAAGAATAAAAGAACATAATTATCTTTGGACAGTATATTAGTACAGTGAAACCTCTCTGAGCAGCCACCCCTCCGTTCCCGAGAAAAACTGGCCGCTCTGAAGGGTTTTCATTACAATTACAAGATAATTGCTATAATACATAATATAAACAAGTCTGACACATAATTCTTATTTAAAATGAAGTTTGAGACTTATCTAAAGAGAAAATAGTACTTTCTTTAATAATTTTTTACCTTTTTTGAAAAAAGGATACAATTTGTGACTGTTTTAAGTTTTTAACCTTCTCGTGGAAAAAAAAAACATTTTTTCAAGTTCGTTTTTCAGTTTAAAAAGTAAATCTCTAATCGACGCTTTTGTTAAATGGGATGGCGAACCCACCCGGCGGCTGTTCAGAGGGTTTGGGTGGCTGTTGCTAGGGGTTATTTTAACATTAGGTCTATGGGCCGAAAAATCCGTGCCACGAAAAATTGGCCGTTAAGAGGGGTGATCGCTATGCAGGGGTGGCCGTTCGAAGAGGTTTCACTGTATATATGTTGATATTTATGAATGCATGTTGGAAAACAAATTAGTAATTTAAAAAATTACTGCGTACAACTAATAATTTGAAAATTTCTTTTTTTTTAGAATTAAAAAAAAAAAGGAAAGTAGGTAAATTTCGCAGTCTTAAATAAATATGATACAATTTAGACAAGAAACAAAAAATCTATCCATAATGTATTTATTGTGTCTTAAATTAATTTTCCAGAATATTATTGATTTAAAAGAATCATTATTAACACAACACATACATGATTATATAAAGCATTTAATAAAAAAAACAAACACATGGAGCGCATATACCTCATAGATGCTCCTGGATCTGCAGTCATCTGATTTGTTACAAATACTGCTACATTATATTCTAAAAAAAAATTAAAAATGAAAATCAATGATTAGAAGTGTTTAATACAAAAGATACCCCCTCCCCTTTTTCATTATTGAAGTATTTACCTTCAGATATTTTTTGCAATTTTGATAGCATCTGAGCAAGTTTTTGTTGACGATCTGCTAATTCTCCTCTGCCACAAAAATCAACTCGAAACAAAGCCATTATTGAATCAATAACCTATAAAATAATATTGATTATTCAAAACTACTCAGTGCTATATATACATACTGACATAATAATTTCTTATGTATTAGATATTCAATACATAAAATAAAAAAATAATTGCAATAAGTAAGTAGAGAAATAGTCAATTACAATAATAGCATATTATTTTACAATCAAATATGTTTTAAGAAAGTTTTTTAATAATTATTTTTTTTATCTCATTTCAATATTTAAGTTCTTTACTTATCATTTTTTAAGAAAGGTGCATTTATAACATTTCTAAGAATTTTCTAAATATAAAAAAAGGATGGAGATTCAAGAAATTGCAATATTAAAGGTCTCACAAAAATTTGCACAGAAAAATAGAGAGAGAAGAAAAAAAAACCTAATGTACTTGTATCATATTTTTTATGTAACTGCTTAGAGGACCACCAGTACCAATTCCTTTGGAAATATGATTTGCACTTTTAAAAATACGTTACAAATCTTCATTAACTGCCTTTCACTGATTAATTTATCTGTGGCTGAACTGGATATTGGTGTAAGGCCCAGTTGGAAAAACATTTGGTCAACACTTTTTAAAAACATAAGTTTTCTGACACAGGAAAGAAAAACAATACTAAGAAATACTATGCTCTTTATTTCTTAATTAAAATGATTAACTAACATCAAAGCTATTATCTTATAAATGAGACGAATTCCTTGCTATACAGTTGAAAAAAGTTATCAATGATAAAGTATTTAATTCTATTATTAAGAAATGAACTTTTTTCATTTTAATTAGAAGAAATAATAAACTTTTAGAACAGTAGTATATAGGTTATCAGGTAAAAATCAAATTCATTTTCCAACAATATTAATAGGCATACCAAAAGTTTATAGACACCTCCCTCCTCATGAAACTTTAAAGCAACTAAATCTAAAATTTCCATTTGATGCTCACCTACAATAAAATCATAAAATAAGAATACAAACAGCAAGCAAGAGAAGCAAATAAACAAACAAAAAAAACCATCCAGGACTAATAATGAAAGAAAAACATGTAGCAACATTGGAATTTTATGTATTCATATGAATCAATAAAAAAGTGTAAAAAGAGAAGGTTAAAAGCAGAAAGCCATAATAACATATTTTAAAAATTGTATGAAGTGTTAAATGTAAAATCTTTTCAAATGATTTAATGTCCTGTATTTTTTTTAATAATTAGATATTTTTACTTTGGAGGTAGGAAAGTAAATAATAATATGTTGCAATTAATATAACATTAATTGCAGTGTATTACAAATTATTAAACAAAAATTACCATGTTTCGAGTGATTGAAACGAACAGCAGTAAAACCTTTGTTTTTGATTTTATGCCACAAGGACCAGAATTGGTCAATTGCTTCAAACATTTGTAGATCATTAATATCATTACAACAGATCAATGTTTTGAATAGATAAAATTAACATCAGTTTCATTTGAATTTTGAAAGAACATCATTCACTTGAAATTCAAACATTCATAATTTGAACTAAATAAGTGTAATAAATTAAAAAACTGGCTTACTGGTAAATGCTCGCACATAAAGAACATTACTTAATACAGCTTCATGATCCAAGTTAAAACGGTCAGCAATACTTTTCAAACGATCAGGACGGCTTCACAGTGTTAAGAAAACGTTAAAATTTCTGACACTTTAATGAAGAGAAGCAAGGTAGAAAAGTAGTTGATAAAAATATATTATGCATGTATAAGATAAAAATAAATATGTTACAATTGTATAAACGAACCCAGGAAATAAAATATTAAGAAAATAACAAATTTTGCTGATTATTTTTTAGCATTAAATATGGATATTAATCAGGATAAGTATATTATAGGATTATTTATAAAGATAATTTAAAAATGCAATATATTTTTTGAATAATAATTTATAATAAATCATTATTGTTGAAGATTTTGGAACCTGGTGATTTATAGTTAAATGTTATTTACTTGAAATGCTGAATACAATTGTAAGGCTTTTGTACTATAGATGCAAGAGGAGGAAAAAAAGTTAAGCATTAATTACAAAAAAATATTTAATGTCATAATTAAAAATTTATTTATTTAAAAATGTAATAGCTTTGTGAATTTGATGCACACAAAACATTTTCTTCTACACCAGATAAATTTGTTATAAAAAAAGGGAAAAAAATCCCTTTCGGCAAGCTGGAAGGTGAAGGTAGATTCCTTTATGTTAATGTTACAAAAGTAATGAAATATTACATATTATTCAATACAGACATAGCCAATGACTTCGTTGTTTCCAAACATTGCAATATTTACGCCGTGATTCTGTTTTCATGACATTTAATTTTCAACTATATCAATGTTTTATCATTCTACTCAAAAGTTATGCTAGATTTATTGGTCAGAGCATTGCTCCAATTTATTTTATAACCCAACACATAATCATTCGACAGCTAGAAGTCATAAAGAAATAAACATCCCAGCTGTGTAAATATCCCCTAGATAAAATTCAGCCAGCCAATCTGAAACAGTAACAAAAATTTGACACTTGACACGAATGAAGAAAGACTCTAGATTTAAAAATTAATTTATTTAATCTAGGTTACCATATAATTGTGCGAACGTTACTTTGCCATATGCTAAAATCACATGATATTAAACACTACTTGTATGGGCTAATTCAGAGAATTCTCTGGTCAGAGATAATAGTCACTAAATTCTTAACACATAAGAGAATAAAAATTATTCAATATCGAGAGAAGATGATGAAGATCTCCTACAACATATGAAATTGCCAGTTTGGAGAATCCATGTACACCTATTGGAGTGTACCATACTTTCGCCTTGAAAGAGTTTGGGCAAGATTGCTCAAATGCACCAATTCTGTCTCTAAGGAAGAGAGGTAGACCTAGAAAATCAGTGACTGCTGGTTCCTGGTCGGGACGAATGTGGAACCAGAGGGGGAGATTGTAGCCAATGCATTTCCCCCCCACCTCACTTCTGCAGCCCCTCCCACTGGATCTGTTTGCAACACCCTCTTGGGGAAGGATAAAAGAACTACCCAGACTAGAAATAGCTCTCACCATGTCCAGAACTAGAATAATGTTGCTCTTGAACAGGGAATCCCCTGGAGCATATACTGGACAAACCATGATCTGTAATGTCAAAATTTTGTGTTTGTCTTTGTAAATTAAAATTATTTTAGTTATCTGGGCCATTTTCTCCTGTAGCTACTTACCGTAGTTATAATATTTACTTAATTGTGACGAAATGGTCACTAAAACCTTTTTCATGGCTCATAGTATTTATCAGCAATAGTTTGGATTTATATTAATATAAATAAAAGTCATTGTGGCTATGTATTCCACATCTATGTATCTTCTATGTATGTTCCACATCTCCTCCTAAACCACTGGACTGATTTCAGCCAAACTTTGCACACTTTTTATTTAAGACAAGTCACTCTCAACTTTTCAAAGCCCAAAAGTTAGTTAAAATTTCAGTTAATTAAAAATAAAGTGAGGTGTTTTTCCGCGATATCTATGGAAAATATTATCTCGCGAAACTATTTTTACACAATATTAAATTTCAAAAAATTAACTTTTCAGTGACAAAAATTTGATTTCCATGCAATTTGTTTCTCTCATTTTAATGTTTTTTACAAAATTAATTTTATACAGAATCCATAACAATATTTTTTATCGTTGGAGAATAAGAATAATACGAAGAACTGTCACCAGAATACATTAACAGAATTCTGGACGAATGCTAAAATAAAATTTTAAAAGCAGACATTAACAATTTATATCGGGACCAACTATTGATTTTATTTATTAACAAGCTTTAAATTAATGAATATTTAACATAATTGTTTCAAAATTAATCATTAAAACCTTTTTTTTACTTTAGTTATTATTAACAAAATTTGAAGTACCTATATAATAAATACTAATTTATGGAGAAAATCAGCTATTGGTTGTTTCTAAAAATTGTCTGGTTCAATTGATATTCTCCTCATAATTAAAAACGTTTCAGATCAGAAAAAGAATCTGTGTATTATAATTTTTATACAATAGTAGTTTTTACATTAATAATATTAGGCATGAAAGCATTTTAATCCGGAGAAAAGTCGGGTATATCACCTTGTTTACTGTATACAAAGAGGAAATGAATGCGGCTGATGGGAGCTTTCCAACAAGGTGTCACATACATAGGTTAAAACACACTCTAAGTTGGACGGCAAGGGGAAGGGATCCCTTTTCAGTTCATAATTTCTAAGCAATTCTAGCTGTCCAAAAACTTTCACTTTAAAAATTGTTCGTTATTATTAGGTGATAATTCGCCTAATTGAAATTTTCTTTCTATGTTCAATCGCAATGCAATAATGGGGAAATTATAAATTGGGGGAGGGGGATTGAATATCGCTTTTCAGCTCATATTTTCTATGCAATTCTAGCTGTAAAAAAACTTTTGATATAAAAGTTGTTTGTTGTGATAAGGTTGAAAATGGCTTTTTAGCTCATAATTTCTAAGCAATTGTAGCTATCAAAAAAATTTCAATACAAAAGTTATGATGAGACATTAATTATTCTAATTTGAATTTTCTTTCAATCCTCAATCGTAAGTGAATAATGGGGAAATGAAATTTTCAACCTCGCACCATTTCCACCCCCTTTGAGCTGGATAGCCCATCTACGATCTAAGCCGAGATTTTACCCGTCCTTACAACATATCCCTCGACGGTTAAAATCTAATCAAAATTACTCTACTTATCATGTTTACAAGATAACACAGACAAAGCGTTATATATATCTCTACTAATAATAATAAGGAAAAGAACATTTCGCCCTCTACTTTCAAAAGGATTAGAGTTGCAAGAATGAAAGTTGGTGGAAGAGATTGCAAATGTCGAGAGCTTCCCAACAAGGGGTAACATGCCTAGGTTGAAAGACACTTTAAGTTAGGGGTGAGGAGGGGGAGGGGAGGGAAAATCCCGTTTCAACCCATAACTTCTAAGCAATTGCAGCTATTGAAAAAGTTTAAATTCAAAAATTGTTCGTTATGATAAGGCAATAATTCGCCTAATTTGAATTTTCTTTCTATTTTCAATTGCAAAGGATTTATGGAAAAATGAAAATTTCAACCCCCACTTTTTCCACCACCCCCACTTTGAGCTGGATAGCCCATCTACGAACTCGACCGAGACTTTCACTATCCTTACAACATATCCCAAGCCGGTTAAAATTAAATCAAAATTATTCTGCTTATCGTGTTCACAAGATAAAATGGGAAAAAGCATTATACATATATATATATAATATCTATATATTTACACTATTATGAAAAAGAAATTAATTACAATAATTCTTATATCATGTATAGGTATATTGATGATTTATTAATATGTACAAAAGTAGAAGAATACACACCACATATTGACTTTTATCCAGAGTATTTGATCTTACTTAAAACTAATGAAGGTTGTTCTTCTGCAGATTTTCTAGATCTTGAAATTAAAATAGTTGATAATAAATTAAGCACTGAGCTTTATGATAAAAGAAACACTTTTCAGTTTAATATAAATCGGTTACCTTTTTGGAACAGCAATATCAGTATTCAGATTTATAGAAACATCGTCCTGAATTATATTCATAGAAGCAATATTTTAATCACAGACAGAAAAAACAGAGATCACATATTGATACATTTATTGAAAATGCTTCGAGATATGTATTTCCTATTAATTTCATGTTTGCTTATGTTAATAAAAAATTTTTTAACCCCTTTAAATTAACAGTTTTTTAGATTTATTTATTTTGAAGTGATCATATTTAAGGAAATTCACAAAGATTTTAGTATTTCACTACATAGGTAGATGGTGCCACTAGATTAAGAATAAGATTACATTATTTTATTTTTAAGTATATTTCCATATTAATATATATTATTATAATGAGTATAATTTAAATTTATAGTTTAATTTTTTATGATGTTTAGTATAGTATTTATAACCTAATTTAGAAATAATAGCTAAGACTATGAATTGGTATGCATTTAGTTATATTTCCTGTTTCTTATCTTGAAATATTTTGGAGATTTACTCCCATACTTTTTTGGCTTTTGCAGAGGGTTAGCGCCATAAATTCGGATTAATGCGACATATCAGTTCCCAAGGCTGATAAGCATCTGACTGTTGAAATTTCATTTCTAGGTTGTCTTTTTTCATAGAGTAATAGTCGTTAATCAAACTTTCTTTTGTATTTCATTTGTATGATTATTGATAAGGTAATTTTATTTTAATTTTTAGATTAATATTTGTACATATTTAAAATATAACAAATGTTTCGATTAATTGAAATATTTAACTATATTTTGTATTTCATTGTATGATTATTAATAAGGTAACATTATTTTATTTTTAATTATTAGTTAAATAAGTGTTTATATTGAAAATGTTACTTGAGTTTTGATTGATTGGAAAATTAAGTTTTTTAACAAAGGGTGGTTTTGGGTTCTAGGGGTCAGGATTGGTGAAGATCTGAAGAAATTTTCCGGAAGTCGTGTCATGAGAACCATTGCAATGGGTAGACTTCCTATAAGGAATCTACCTAATTTGCAATGCTGTTAATGGAAAAAATTATAATCTTCTATACTGTGGTTTGACATAGAAAATAAACTAACTGTTTAAGTAGTAAAGACATGATATAAGAGTGAACAGATGACAATAAGATAAAAGCATATACAAAAAAGGGCACTCATTTATTGAAAAAAAAATTCATAGGGAAGTTCAAAAATTAAAATTATACTCGGAAGGTAAAAACCAAAAAATTAAGCACTGAGAGCGTTTTCAAGTCACAATTTAAATACAAAAACTGCAATATATTCCTTGCAAATATTTCAAGTTTCACAACAGCATTTAAATTTTATAAACTTTCATTACACATAGAATCAATTCTCCTTTTATAAATTTTTATACAAAAGCACAAAATATTTCAAAATAATTCTCTATATAATAAATAATTCTCTATATAGAGAATGTAAGTGAAAATTTTTAATTGTATCCAACACTTAATTCAAAATATGCTTGAATTATTAAGATTAAAAATGTTAAAAAAATTAAATTTAGAAATCTATGCAAAAAAGAAAAATACAATAAAAGATACAATGTATTTTCTGTATCAATGAACATAGCTTTTCCTCCGGCATATCCATTTGCACCTGGCAGTTGACACGTAACTGGATCAATAAAAATGAATACTTATTAAATATATTTGTTACTAATTTTCTTACTAAAATCAATAAGAAAATTATTGAACAGAAAATAATTTACCACAAAGTGTGTGTGAAAGTTGTGTTTTTCCTGTTCTAAATTCTCCAAATGCCTCAGTAATAGCCATACTTTCAATACCACCACCCAAAAGTTTGCTATAATTTAATTTAAGGCAAAGAAAGCTTTCAGAAATTTCATTAATAAAAAAAAAATAAGAAGAAACAGTCAACAATTATCTTTGAACATAATAATGCAATTATAAATCAATCAAAGAAAATGCGAAGGCAACTTATAATAAATGAACAAATTAAATTTCCAATATCAACAGAAAATTTAATGTGAAAAACAAGAATCACAATCAAAATATGTGAAATATTTAAGGTCTGATTTCATTTACTTTCTACACATCTAAAAGTTTGATATAATTCATACAGATTAAAATTTATTTTGTGATTAGGAAGAAATTTGCAAATGAATGGTTACTGAAGCATACTTTTTTTCTCTTGCATATTACTTTTTCTGTGTTAGCAAGTCTCTAAAATAATTGGAATAACTATTTAGCTTTTTGATTAATATAAATAATAAACTACTTATTTACCAGCACAACTTATATACCAGTAACTCTTCACACGCAATCAGTGCTCGGATAGCTTAAATGTCAGCGTGCTGGACTGCCATGCGTTAGGTCCGCAGTTCGGTCCTGGCAGCCGTTTTTTTTTATTTTCATTTCTTTCAAAATTATTCCAAATTAAATTAAAAATTTAAAAAATATTTTAAATTAAAATTTTAATTATTTTTATGCAGAAAATTACTTTATTTATATGATACTTGAATTACAGATGAAATAATAATGAAAATAATATATAAACAGTAAAATAATTATAAATACATCTTTAATGGTGATAAATATTAACTATAAAAAAATTATCATTCTAAATTCATTGAAAGTTTTAAATTATTGGGGTTTTTATGTTCAAAAATTCTTCATTCTTATTTTATCTAGGAAACAGTAGAGAAGATGTGAATATATTGAATACGTATGCAGATGGTCCAATATTTTAATGATGGAATAAAAATAGCAGAGAGCAGCTGTTAATCTATTAAATACGGAGGCCAGATGGTCTGAATTTTCAATTATTGAAAAGGGACCAATGGCTAAATGTCTTTACTCATCAGTTTAAAAGTTTTTCATTTAGATTGTAATAATTTTGAAAAACTTTTTAAAAAACTGTCAATCTTTCTAATAAAAGAGAGATCATTTGCAATGTGGACGAAGTTTGTATTCCTACAGATCTAAAGGACCATTTTTCTTGTGAACAATAGTCATTTATCAATTGTGCAAGGTGTCAAAATATTTTTTGTTTCCAGTGTTTTTATGATAATTATTATTCCAGTTTTTGTATATAATTTAATGTAGAAATATACAGTTACTAGTGCAAAATGAAAATTAATTAATAAATGTAGAATAAACTTCTAAAATTTATGAAGGATAATGCCTAAACAAAAATGTTTTGAGGTGTTAGTAAGTAGAGATAAAATTTATCACCATTAAAGATGTATTTATAATTATTTTACTGTTTATATATTATTTTCATTATTATTTCATCTGTAATTCAAGTATCATATAAATAAAGTAATTTTCTGCATAAAAATAATTAAAATTTTAATTTAAAATATTTTTTAAATTTTTAATTTAATTTGGAATAATTTTGAAAGAAATGAAAATAAAAAAATGGCTGCCAGGACCTAACTCATGGCAGTCCAGCGCGCTGACATATAAGCTATCCGAGCACTGATTGCGTGTGAAGAGTTACTGGTATATAAGTTGTGCCCACACTTTGAGGGCCATTTCCACTGAATTGGCTGGCCATTGCACTTTTTTAGATTAATGGGTGAACACCCTAATGGTATGCTACTAATATGCCAAGTTACATCCCGAATTGAATTTCCCAAGTCGTGCCCTCTCCTTGTAAATCTAGAAAACATTTCAAACTAAAACTTTGATTTGTTTTATAAACCCAAATTTAAATGAATACCGTATTATTATACAATAAACAAAAACCTTTACACAAACATAAATAACCAAAAATAAAATATCTCAAAATTTCTACTTTTTGTTTAATATAATTCAAATGCAAATTAAATTCATACATACAAAGGGATTTTTACAACTGCAAATATGGGTGATAATAAACTAAGCAATACAAAGTCACTTTTTCAACATGATGTGAAAGCATACAATAAAATAAATATTTTGCTGCGGTAATCTATTCATCAGGTAAAATGGTTAACAACAAAAATTGATTGATTTGTTTTTAAATTAACTTTGATGAAGTTTTCTACAGTTAGATACATTATAGTAAGAATAATAAACAGTTTACAAATTTCTTTAAAACACATTTTGCACTTTTTTAATGCTAATTTTAAATTTTGCATTTATATATCAAATTTAATAAATCAAAACATGTTCATGAAAATTTTTTTATTAGATTTTTTTTAAAAAAACATATTATAATGCTGCAACTAGTATGAGGAATTCTGAAAGTCAAATTATGGAAAAAAGAAAGTAATTGCAGCAAATTCTATTTGTGAAATGCATTAGTTCTAACCTACAAAACCCAAAAATTTGGGTATTACGAAAAAAATCAAAACTGCAGGAGATAAAATTTAAATAAATACTATGGAACATAATTCGCTATTAAAGAATTTCTTTCTACGTTTTTTTTCTTTCTTTCCATATTTATCAGAAATGGAACAAAGGCATCTTGACATTTATGTTACAAAAAATTGGTAAAATCTTTTAATAGTTTCAGTCTTATATACATGATTAGGAAAACAGAAAAAAATTCTCATTATTACAGCTTATAATTCAAATAATTGTGTACCAAATACAATAATAATAAGTATATCACTTAAAGTAAGAGTATTGTAAACATTTCTACTTAGGTAAAATTGATTCGTATAACATATATATTTTATACTGTTATAAAAGTCAGATGTGCACCATATATATTAATTTTCAAATATAATGGTATTAAAATTTTAAAAGAAAACTTTTTTATATAGTTTTAATTAGAGGAAATTTTTAAGTAATTAAATGCATCAAGTTTAGTTTAATCCTTTTTTCCCTTTTGAAAAATAAAGACTTCTTTCCCTTCCTATGAAAATAATGCCAATCGAAGTTTTCTCCAAACAGTCGCATGTGGCAGTCCTAAAACCTCCTGAAGTAGTCAAATTTGTAGCACACATAATGAGCAAAACATTTATCCATACAAGTTTTACAAATGCAAATATATAATAATATTACATATTTGCACATTCAGTCGTAAAAAGTTTTGCTTAGTAATTTCTCATTTTCTACATGCAAATGTGCATGCTCCACACCAGTTCCAAAAAGCCATGTGATCAGAGTGAAGGTGAAAATTATTACATAATGACCATGAACTCAATGGAATCAACAGCACGGTGAGCAGCTGGTGATATAAAACCCAAATCACTTGTTTGCTTACTTTAAACGCATGGTTTTTGCATTGCATTTATGAACAAATGGAAAGCTAAAAATACTGAAGGGAAGAGTAATTCAAAATGAAAACAGTTCTGCTGCATTTTTTTAACCCTATCCCGTTACTGTCTGTTCATACAATCTTCTGCAGTGACAAAGAAAATGAAATCATGCTTCATCTAAAAGCTTTCGATAGAAAAGAAAAAGTAAATTGCTTCTTGAAGCACTGCTTCACTTACTTCTGTTGAATGTATGCCACTGCTTCCAACAATAATATTTCAAAAATATAGTTACATCTGTCCCATGCTGGATTTAAACCAATGTTGTAAGTAAGTAAAGTTTTCAATTTCAATCAAGAATTTTACTTTATTGCATAATAATCATAAAGATAAAATCAAGCTAAATATAAAGTGAAAAATTCATTTCCATTTTGTAGTCCTTAACTCATTAATGCCCAGTGTCCTCATTTGAGGACAGTGTGAAGAACCATTTTTATTCTTTGAAAAGATTTTTTTTTCTTTTAAAAATGGTACATTACATTATAATCAACATTCCTACAAATTTTCATGAAGCTGCTACTGTTTATTATTTCATGATTTGCAATTTTTCAAGCTTCGCAGGTGCATTTGGTTTTCACGCAGCTGTATCATTTAAAAGCAAGAAGATTACTTAAATCTATAATAAAACTTTATTTTAGAGTACTATGCCAACAAATGATAGTAAATTATTTTGTAATTTTCCTTTTCAAAAATTATGTTATATAATGCTGTCTTCAATTGAGGACGCTGGGCATTACAGCTAACTTTTATTCAAATTTTAAGAATCATTCATTTCTTCGCATTTTGTGTATAATGATTGAATAAAAAACTCGTTCACTTTTTTCAAAGCAAATATTCATATTTTAACTTAATTGTAAGAAAATATAATGTAATAATGATGTCTCATAAATTTTTTAGGAATGATGAAGCTCAAGAATATTTGCTTTCAGAACAAATTGAAATGGGTATTATTGTAATTCCACCGGGCGTTGACGAGTTAACCGATTAAAAAGATTTTAATGATGAAAGTGCAACTATAGCTGCAATTTCTAATATAAAAGGTACAGCTGGAATCGAAATTTCAGATAGATTAATGAGTATTATTGATTTGGATCAAGATTGTGCAGAACCACCTCCATCAGAAATGAAATGGAAAATGACAAAAGTAAATTGGTCAAAAGTTGATCCTGAATATTTAAAATCCAATGAAGAAATAAGGATAAATAAAATTTCGGAAGTCTCATAGAGAAATGTCCCAGTTAAGCTTAACAGAAATATTTGAAAAATTTTCACTCAGGAAGTATATGACCTTATTCTAAATGACAAGCTTAATATGATGCTGAAGTGAAAGATACTCCAAATTACACTTTGTCTAAGGATGATAAGGATATTTAAGTATTTAAATGTATTTTATGAATGTGAGACATTTTTAAGCATTTTATTTATGTATTGTGTATTTCAATTCAGTTACTTTTTGATAAATTTGTCCAATTTATCTATCGTTTTTATTAGCAAAAAATTAGAAATTTAACATTAAAAATACGAAATGTAGTCTATATTTTAGATGAATATTAAAAAATAAAATAATTTAAATCAAACTTGTCTAATAATATACTTTAATAAAATACTTGTCTAGGCTTTTATTGCATTTTTTATATGTTGTATCAAAGCTTATTGACTTCACTAACAAGACTAACTTTTTATCTCTGGAACGCGTAGCGTCCTCAAATGAGGACAGACTGTAATTTCAAAACTAACTAAAAGATTGCTTGAATTTCACATTTTTTACTCTAAGTAATCTATAATAACTTAGATTTGAGACATTCATCAAAATATATTCAGCAGAATTGATTCAGGTGTTAACGGGTCAAAGTGAAGATTAACAATGAATAATTCAATCATTTTAAAAATATAAGTAAACAATGCAACAGGATATTTAAGTATTCAAACAGCATGCATTTAATGACAAAAAAAGTATGTTAACATATTTAACAGGATGCATTGAGTTTTAGTTCCCACTTTCAATGTTTAAAACACACTTAAAATAGAGTTAAAAATGTGATGCTTGTTAAGAATGGGTACATAAAAAAAATCACTTCTGGATATTTTTTTAATCAGAAAAAAAAATTACATAAAAATTTTACTACTTATACCCATGAAAATGTTTCATATGAATAACAGAAATTCACCAAAATTAATTTTTGTAAAAAAATAACATTAAGAAATAAAATTTTAGAACCGAAAAATAGACATTTAAGGTTTATACGCAAACTTAGAGAAAAATAATGAGCTTGTTACGAATGACAGTGTCAAAGGTTGTAGGTGACTCTGAATTCTTTCTTTTGCTTGTATATAATCATATTCTTTCATTGTCCAGAGACTACTTTGTAAATAGCTCCAACTAATAAACATATGTTTGTGAACTCCCGAGTCTGTCCATTTTTTTAGGGAGTAACATGAGATTCAGGCCAGCTGTGTATGGTCAATTCTTCAGAGCTGCTACTTAAAAAATATGCTTAAATACTTTTAAAAACTGGGATCAGTTTCTGAAAGATAATTTAAAACTTTTATTTTCAAATGAAGAGTAAAGCTAATTTTTAAAATATGAAAAAATTGTTCATTTATATGAACTTGAAAAACCTAACACTCGGTATATTTTTTAAATGCTATGATCAAAACACCTTTAACCAGATTGCATTGTGATAATGAATGCTTCAAAGGAAAAATAATTTTTAAAAAAAGCTCCTGAACACTAGAAAGATGGTAGCGGTAAGTTTGACTGCAAATGAATTTTCAAATGCTCATATTTCCTTTCTTTTTCCTTCAATTTCTTATTCCTTCATTGACTTTTCCTGATTATTCATAAAGAACATGTAAAAAAAAATTCTTTTTGCTCATTATTATTGACACTATAAATGTTTATACCTATAAAGACTGACTGCGGTCATTTTCACCGCTAAACAAACATCACGTCCTATGATGCTTATTTACTCTATTTTGTGTTATTTTTTCAACTCTTTTAATGTTTTGTTTTGCAATATTGATTTGAAGAGAAGAATATAAATGAGGGGTGGTGGGCAGAAAATTGCAATTCTCAGCAATTCTTTTTGCGCTCGAAGCTTATGCTTTATTGAAATGTCAGATATTCATTTCTTTGGATGTTCTTTGCCTGTTTGATCATATATTTTCTCTCATGATACTACGAAGAACCACTTGTAAAAGAATGCTCTTGGAAAAAGAAATTTTACAAATGTTGCATAATTTATCTGAAACCAATTCTTATGAAAAATCCGATTTATCACAAAATGCATATATTCCTGGCAATGAAAGTGAACCAACTTCTTCGGATGAATGTTTTACAGAAATTGCACAAAATGATTTCTTCTCTGAATTTGAAATGAAGAAAATTAATATATAAACATCAATTCACAACATGCAAGAAGTGCTTGAACTGTATTTAAACAAACTTCTCAAGCAGGATAATATTACTCTGACAGAATACCAAGGAAGGAAAAACAAAAATGTTCTACTGCTAAGCACTCTTCATCCTACATTTTGAAGTTGAATGCAATGAAAAGAAGACTCCTAAGGTTATAAAATTTTATAACTCGACTAAATACAGCGTTGATGTACTTGATCAGATGGCAAGAAACTATTCAACTAAATCCACTTCCCGATGATGACTGGCACAAGTTTTTCAATATCCTAGATTTAGCTGCTATCAATGCTTGGGTAATTTACAAGGAAATTGTTGGTACAAAAATCAAGAATCGTAACCATATTTTGAATTTAGATGATCAGCTGCAAAAGAATTGTGTTCCCTCTAAGACGTCTACGCTTTCCACTTTCACTCCAAGTACAGATGATGGACCCACCGCCTCAAGCAGGAAGAGAAAGCAACGTCAAATCAATAGACACTGTAATAAAACTATGAAACATTTGTTACGATTCCAAAAAGGTCTGTGGCTCTTGTACAAGTAAAATGATAAAGCTGAGTGTTTGTAGAAACAGTAATGTAAGTAAATCAATTTGTAATATTTATATTTTTAAATGTATGTACTTTTAAAGTTGTTATCATATAAGATATATATTTAAAATATTTTTTGTAATTGGAAGAAATTTCTTATGTATAATGTGCTTTATTTTGCATTCATTGTATATTATTAATAATTGATTGCACATATATTGCAAGTTCTCAAAAAAAATAGTATAAAACAAAGAAAAGTGATGAACAGGAAATTAATGTGTAGAAAATGTCAAATTTAATAACAAAATGTATTAAAAATCTTGTTTTAGCAAACAAATCTTCAAATAGTGGTCATTAAAAGATAGAGGTCAAAATGACTGCTCCTAGTCTTTCTAGGTACAGAAAACGCCCTCTTTCTAGTGTTAATTGATTTATATGGTACTCCTCTGAAGGTTTATACATTAAAATTAGCAATTCATTTGAAATCCTTATACAGAATAATTTTTTCAAGATACTATAAAAAATATCTCTTACTTAAGATCATCACTACCGGTACTAATTTTGAAAACCAATTTCCGTTTCCGAGAAGCTTCAAGGGCAGTCAAAAAAACATTGCTCTGGAAAACAGGGGGGAAAAAACCAGGTTAGAATTTGAAATCTAAAAATAAAATAAATTTCTGAGAATTTTTGCACTAATTTCCACTTTTCGAACTGAATACAAATATAATGATTAACTTATTGGAAAAATTAGCAGAAGTTCAATAGAATTGAGAACAATAATCTAAGGCAGGGGTTCTCCAACTTTTTAAGTTTTATATCTTATAAATAAAAATCAAAAATATACATGAATTATCATAAAAGTATTTTCTGATTAAAAGTCAATAAATCCAAACTGGAACATTTATAATTGGAGATTAAAACACTATAAATTTCTATTATTATTCAATTATATTCATAAATGAAACTTTTAGATTATAATAAATATAACTATACTATATATTGTAGTAAATAGTGGGTAATAATACATAATAGCAAATATTAAGATTTATTATTGTTGAGGAATAATGCAATAAATGAGCCTGTTTCATTATAATCAATTTCGTCGTATCAGGCTTTATCTTCAATATCAAACATAAGTCAGGTTCAACTTGCAACCATATCCTACGTTTATTTTTAATTAATAACATGGCTAAAAATCCAGTTTTGCAAAGATATGATGACTTGAAACACATTAAGAATTTTACCACTTTCCAGAAATTTATTCATGATTTTTTTGAAAACGTTTTTTAAAAATCATTCATGGGATTTCTGCCACATGACATATTTAAAAAATGAATAGTAAAGATTAAAACAAAATGCTAGAGGTGTGTAAAAATTGTACCAACAAAAATAATGTAATGTGCCATTATTGGTATATGTACCCAAGTTTAAGAAACTCTGACATAGGGTATACAGATACCATTTGACTGCAGTAAAAATAAAGCAAAACTATTGTTTAAAATACATCAAACAAAGAAAACAGTAATTATAAAAATTATGATTAAAAACAAATTTTTGCATACACTTAGCTTTGATGCAGCTTCCTTAATTTTATCTACTTTAGCTTCAGAAAGTCCTTTTATAGCACCTAACTTCTTCTTAGTTGTCATTTGAAGACCCTTATTATGAAGAAATGTCATTAGGTAATATTAGTTTACATATAAAAAAGTAAATACAGATAATTATATTTTATTATAAAGCACTTAATATGAAATTAATAATTACCCTAATAGTACATATCCCTGAAGTTTTCAACTTCTTAATATCTGCAACATTCTAGATTTTAAAAAATAAAAGATTGTTCATCATTTTACCATAAGTTTGTACAAAAAAAAGTTTTAAAAACATCTCAACAATTTATAAACTTTATCAGTTTAATTTCTAATTTTTTTTTCTCAAAATTATGCTTTAATTCAGATTGTCAAATTTTATTGAAAATTTGCAAAGGAAAACTATTCTAAGCTAAAGTGCATATTTATCAATTTCCAAAAACTAATTTGGATCCAACTAAATTATGAGACAGAGAAATTTAAATACATATGTAACATAATAAATATATAAGTAAATACATTACTTATTTATGTAAGTAAATAATGCAACGTACTTACAATGCCATGTTCTTGTAGTAAATCAATATCTTGAAAAAAAGATTCCTGAAATTTTTAGTTTCTAATTAGAATAACTTATAGATTTAATTGTAGCACAAACAATTTTCTTCACATTACTATTGTGAAAAAAACCCATTTTACTTTTAAATGCATACTCAAATGTTTAAAAGAATAAATTATATTTCTATGAAACAGATCCGATACATAAACAACTTATGGTGAATAAAAATGCAGAAAAATTTCTAAATTAAATTACTTTAATACATCAGTTACTTGGCAATACAATTAATTATTTTAAAAATTAAATAAGAAATAAAAAGGAAACAATTAATACTTAAAAGGAGTTTTAAAAACATTTTAAGAATGAGCAATAAAGAAATCTTCGACTTAATCCTTTAGAATAGAAAATTTTATTACCTCCTCTTCTTCTAAGAATTCATCCTCTTCTAAAGCTTGTTCTTTATATGCCATGTTATGTTTCTGATATAAATATATTGCTCTTAATATGTTATCCATATATTTCAATATAAGGTTATTACAACCATTTACATTTTAAGAAAATAACATTGATTTAAAATCTCTTCAATTTTCTCAATTATATCTTAATACAAATAAAAGTCATTTTATGTTTGTATGCATGTTCCACATCTCCTAAACCACGGCACTGATTTCAACCAAACTTTGCACACTTAACAATTAAGACAAGGGGAAGATTACTGTCAACTTTTCAAAGCGAAAAAGTTAAATAAATAGCCAGTTAATTAAAAATTAATTGAAACCGTTTTTCCGCTGTAAGTTCAGAGCAAATTACCTCCCGAAAATTATTTTTATACCATCTTAAAGTACACAATTTTACCCTTTTAATGACACCAGTTTTATATCTGTGACATTTTTCCTTCAATTTTTATTGATTTTTCAGAATTTAATAAAAAATTGACACAAAGACGATTTTGAAATAAAGCAAATTCAATGATACTCATTTACTAGGCAATGGTGTAATTACTTTCCCATTATTTTTCCTGTTTATTTTTTATTTCAAATATCGTTTGGCAATGTCTTCATTGGTTCTTAAAGAATTCTAAAACTTATTTAATTAGATTTAAAATAACCTGTCATCTTTTAATAATTCAAATTATTCACGCACAAAGTCACGGGTAACAGCTAGTTGCATCATAATAATGATTCACATAGCAATGTCTAATTCAACTTACTTATTTAGAAAAAAAAAAAGAGAAAAGAAAGACCCTTGTTATTTCCCTCTTTTATTAGGTTTACTTTAATAAAATTTCAATCTGTTTTTATTTTTATACATACAAATTTAATGTTATTTTCTGATTTATTTACTATAAATTTAAATTTTACTCTCAAGAGACTGCTTTTTCAAGTAAACTGAAGTATCTCTAAATGATAAAAAGGAAAAAAAACATGCAAAATAATTCAGACATAAATGCTTTTCGTTACAGAAAATAGCCTTAATACATCACCGTCCAGTTGAATAATTTATACTGGTTCCCAAACATTTTTTTTTAAAGTAAGAAAAAGTGCAATTACACCATCAAAAATAAGTAAATTTTCTTACAAATTATGCATTGTTCATAAAAAGCAATACAGCATCAGAATATGATATGCAAATTAATAGAGTTCCTGTCATTAAACACCATTAGACATGTTGACAAAAACTGGCTTTAAAAAAATCCACAATTTCTGCAAGTTAAAACTATGTATTGAAATTTTGAGATATACATTTTTTAGATATGAATACTTGGCATCATTTATCTGAAGAATTATGATGGTGTGACATTAGGCAAACAGAAGCAGGCCAGAGTCAATCATGTGTACCAGGATGGTTGAATACCAGTCCTTCTGCAATTCATAGACTGTGGATTGCACTTCTAAGAACAGAATCAGCTTCTAGAAGATACAGCTAAGATAGACCTACAGTTAAACGTTGCCACAATTGACTGCTATTTCCAAGGAGGCACAGAACCACTATATGAAATCACCTCAGGTCTTGTAGCAGCCACTGGAAAGCTGGTACCCAGATCAACTGTGTGCAGGTTTCAAGAAAGAGGGTTATATGCAAAATGTCCAGCAATATGTGTATCCTTCGCACCACCAAAAAGAAAGGTTTAATTGGGCATGCAGGCATGTCAATTGGAGTGCAAGTCAATCGAAGTCTTTACTCATCATTATTGATGAGCCAGATGTTGGTTTGCAAAGTAACTCAAGAAGATTGCTGGTCTACCACAGTGACGGCAAACCTTTTTGAAAAGTGGGTCAAATTTTGTTCATTACTTTTTTAATACTATCCCATGGGTCACCAAGTCAGTGGCGTCACTTCGAAAGGGGGGAGGGTGTGTTAAAAATGGTGCAAATAATCTGGAAACACTGGAAATTTGTTAACAGAAAACTTGACCCTCTTTCATTATTCTTACTTTTAAAATGCTCTAAAAAAATTACATTCCCTTTTTGTTTTACAACTTTTACAAGTGAAGAGCAAAAATTAAAGGCAAACATCAAAAAATTGATATCAATACGATGCACCAGATGGCACCTTTGCACGGAATATATTTGAATGAATAAAGAAAAACACATACATTCAATTGTCTGTCTCTCTTCTACGATATAAAAAATAAGTTCATAAAAAGTAAACACAAAGGTCATTTAAAAAGCCTTTGTGGGTCATAGGTTCGCCACCACTGGTCTAGCTATTAACACAGTCATATCTATGAAAGATTAAATGGGTGCAGTTTCATTTGTGTATCTTCTTGGATGGCCACACTGACTGCATATCATCCCAAGATTCATTGTTATTGTCGAGTTTTCCAGAAACAGCATTCTTGATTCAATTGTTCGACCTTAGGCTGGTGCAATGAGTGACTCCTTCATTCTACAAGACTCTAATGAGAGACCACCAAGAGCTCAGTTTTATGGGAGATTACCTTGATCAATAGTTATTAAGCATATGGGTTAGCCAGACTGTTCTACAGACTTGAATCTGATTGAGCATGTGTGGCATGCTCGAGGAAGATGTATTACTGCACTTAACCCACACTCTACAATTCTTCAGGGTCTTTGAACAGCCTTGACCCACCAATAGGCTTTGCAGCTAACTGAATTAATAAACACATAAACATTTTAAGCATGGAATATCACTGTTGTACCTATATAATAGCTGTTAGAGATGATCACACATCGAACTTGCATAATATATTTCTGTGTATTTTCAAAAAGAAAATAAGCCTATTATTTTTCTTGTGCCTAATTTGTGAAGCATTGCTTGATTAATGTTTTTGCCAAATTTCATTAAATTCCAATGAACAGAAGTTTCACAAAAGCTTTAGAAATCAGTATATCAACAAGTTTGTGGCGAGTTTTAGATAGTTTGAAAATGTTTGCGATAATTGTAATTTAGTAGCAGTGGCGGTTTTTCGCACAGGCGTTAGAGGCGCTCGCCTCGTGCCTCGAGAATTTAGGGGGCCTCAAAACCTATTCGATTTACATCGTTGCGTAAAAACGACGACGATTTTTAGACATTGGGTAGGGGTAGGAGGCCTCAAAGTGATTTTTAGCCTGTGGCCTGTTATTGACAAAATCCGCCACTGTTTAGTAGGCAAGTCTAGCTTTAAAAGAGCTGATTAAACATAGGTAAAATGACAAAGAAATTCACACCAAAGATGAAATATAATTTTGAAGGAAATTTTGTGAGATTCTGGTTTTTTAAGAACTGATCTTTAAAATTATTAATTTTTTGAATTGCATGTTTTTGTTGGAACATATGGTATTTATTAAAAACAAGTATTTAAAAATGGTGTTTCTACAAATTTTGTTTGAGATGTTAGATGACAAAAAAAGCATATGTATTGACAGTAAAATTGAAATTATTTCTTTTGTCATACATACTATATCAATCCATAAGTTATCCATTCATTTCAAAAAAATTGTATCGGCCATTGATTTTAAAAAATAGGTAAAATTGCTGCTGATGTAAATAATTATTTCAAACAATTGTTAAAATAAAAATAAAACCAATTTTGTCATATGTTTCTTACAAGAAGAAATTATAAATCTATACTAATTATTATTATGAGTATTTAATGATTATTAAATTACTTATTTGAAGAATTTTAACTCTTATATTTTAAAAAAATGAAATAGTACACTGTTTAATAAAAGCAGATCGTGTTATTAGAAAAAAATATGAATGAGAAATACAGAATAAAGAGTCTTGAAGGAAATTAAAAAGATGCAATAGTTAAACTAATTTAATTACACATGCATTACATAATAATTATCATTTAAAAATATAACCAATTTTTCAAAATAATTAAATTAATTTGACACAAATGACTTTTAAAAACAGATACTTAAAGATTTAAAAAATTGGTTAAATACAGGAACAATATTTAACTGTGCAGCAAAAGGTAGCTAATTTATGCTCCTTCAACATATTCAAATATTTCTTTGAAAATACCTCTAGCAACAGAAAATATTAAATAAAAATATTTCATACAAAACCTAATTTTCTCATTTACACAAGTTTAGAATATATAATAATTATTATTAAAGTAAATAATGAATTTATATTAAGTGCATTAAAATGTAAGTATTTTTTTTTTACATCTGTAATATATTTTATAAAGCACACATAAAAATTACTACAAACAATTGAATAATTACATTTGCTTAAGAGAACAGAAAACCATCTTTTATTTTGAAGGATATTTGAAAAGTTTATCTAAAAATATAACTAATATTCTTGTTATATGAATCTATTAATTAATTTAATGCATAAGGTTGCACACACATTTTGATAATTACGAGTAAGTTAATTTTGTGTTAATGATTTTTTTTTTACTTGTTAGATATTTTCTAAAGGAATAGCAATCAAAAATATAATTTATAAGTATTAAATTCATAAGTTAAAGAATTGAAAAAATACATTTAAATTTATAGGGAAATAAGCAAAATTTCGGAAAAACTCAAAAACAAAACTAATAATTTTCCGAGTTATTTATCAATGTATAAGAAAATCATGAACATTGTTTCTTTCTATTCTAAAGAAAACATAACATTTTTAATATTTAAAACAATTTTTGTAGAAAAAATAGAGACAATGATCAAAATCTTTTAGAAGTAATTTATTACTCAGTCAGCTTTCTAAAATTTACAGATCAATATCACCATTTAAAAATTTTGATGAATATAAAAGAATATTAAAAAGAAACAGTCAGAGCAAGGTCTGACAAGATAAATCCAAAAGTTTTACTGATACTTACGTATTAACGCCACCGAAGCTGAAGTTGCGCTAAGATTGGCGGCACTTAAAAAACACCAAATCTGTAGCTGCGGTGGCGTATTAACGTCACCGCAGCTACAGATTTGGCGGTTTTTAAGTGCCGCCAATCTTGGCGCATTAGCACAACTTCAGCGCCGTTAATACGTAAGTACCGTTTTACTTTATTTCGGACCACGTTGAACAACTCTATTGGTGCAATTGTTATCACACTTACAACAAATATTTTCTACATTTCTTTGATTTGCATTTACAAGGTATTGGTTCCACTTCAGAAAGACTTTCACCAAGTTCATGATGAGTGTCCATCATTTTATAATCAAATAACAATTCTTCTCCAGGATTAATTTTCTTTTTAGCAAAAAAAGCAATTCTAGGCAACTTAGGATTTTGTTGATTAATCCATACAGTGTATGCTGCCAAATTTGGATCACAAGAATGATTCATAAAATGAGATGCATTTCCAAATTGCAAAGCATCAATAGTGTAAAAAGTGCCCTTAAAACCCATATCAAAAAGATAAGTTCTACCAAGATGAATATACACTTCTCCTCTCTGTTCAGCATGCTCAGATGTAATGATCTCACCGAGGTATTCCAATACAAATTGACCTTTCTGCACAAGTTCTAAGGTTTTTAGACCCCAACCACATCCATTTTTAGTTCTAAAAATTGCTACTTTGACTTTTGGACCATGTTGAACAACTCTGTTAATACAACTGTTATCACACTTGCATAACCTATTACATTCATAAATTGGATAACCTTTCTTAAGTTGAAGGCGCTGTTTTTTATCATAGGCAAATATACCATCTAAATTATGAGAGCAACAATCATTAGAATTTCCAAAGCAGTCAACACAAGAGCAAAACACAACAGGATTTTCAGTCAGGTCAATATAGGAACTAATATAATTACTGATAAAATGGAAATTTGCTGGAGGTCCTGCAAGATCAACATCGTTTTCAACTTTCACATATACTTTAGAATTAGCATTTATTTCAATTTCCCATTCTTTTAGTCTTGACAGAACAACTTTTCTTTTCTCAGAGAATTTCATCAGATCTAAAAATTTATCTCTCATCCTGCTAAACTTTCTTTCAGAATTATAAAGAACTTTTTTAATTCTTCTTGTTAGATCACTAAAAGTTAGGCCTAAACTACTGATATTCTCTTCATCAGATCCAGAATATAATGCATAAAATTTAGTAATAGTTAAAATGTCATATGGTTTACGAGTCACAAGATCCTTTACAAAATGGAAAATCATTTCTTCAGATAATAAGGCAGGTGGATACTTTAGAGAAGTATAATAGGAAAGCAAATTTTCAGAGCCAGTTAATTGGCTAGCAGGCTCCCAAGAGTTATATTTATTGCTATGTCCTTGCCATTTAACAAAATAAAGCTTTTGATTTCGTACAACTTCATCTGTTAAAATAAGGTCAACTTTACACATGTCTTTGGAATAACCAACAAATTTGATACCCAACTTTTGGCATGTTTCTTCCAATTCTTCTAGAGTTTGCAAACATTTTACTCTAACATTTCTAATACATTCTTGATTATTTGAAAGATTCCAATTGTTATCAAGAAAATTTGAAAAATTTTCTTTTAATGGCATGGTTGATCAAATGCATTAGACTTCAGATGATTCTCCAATGCTTTTTCCGAGATAATGACTTAACATAATAACAGTGACTAGAATAAGAATATGCAAATCCTGATAATTATTCAGGTGATTATTTTCTGAATAAAAAATGCACCTAACAGAAAAATACAAAAACATAACAAAATAATTATAAAACGAAACGACTACTTGCCCAAATGCAAAAACAGAACGGAAGGAGAATAATGCAAGAAATTAAAATCGCCGCGTGAAGAATAAAAATTGATTGATTGATTGATTTACATCAACAGTTATTTATTTACATCAATAGCTCATTTCGGTTCTGCTTGTTCTTTTATTACCCCACGAAGATAATATTTCTTTTCATCTAAATTTTGTGTCATACTAATATGGCAAACCTTATATTTCTTTATTACCGCTGTATTATATATGTACATGACATAACAAAAATCATGGCCCAAGGTAGTATTAATCTAATTTAACAATTCTTTATGGATGAGCTTTCTGGTTTGTTTATTACATTAAAACATGAACTTCCGCTTTGAAGGTTCCATTGCATTACACCGGAATGACGTAGGTACGGCATTTTTATATAATAAACAATACAGAAAACTCATCTTGAATTGTATCTCTGAGAGATACGAGGTTTAGGGATTTTTATCAACAAAGAATGTTATCCCCTAATTCGTTAAAAAATTTATTCCAAAATTCGCTTCAATCTGCTTAAAAATTAAGTAAAATTGTCATCAGTAGATGGACTAGAAAAATTTTCGATCCAATTCAGTCAAGAGAAAAAAAATGGCGTTCTCCTAGAAGGGCGGTCATATTCTTTCCAGAAAACTCACCCATTGCAAAGAACATGAGGTCGTAAACACAGTATGCGACCATTGGACGTTGAAGACGAAACTAAACCACCAGGCCAACGCGCTTCGAAATAACAGACAATTTTACAGAAAATCTTCCTCGAAAAATGTTATCACTTTCCTCAAATGTTTCTCATTACAAAAAAGTATTATTTTCTTAACATTTTATAGAATCGAAAATCTGTTAATTTAGATTAAAATTTCAGAATCGTTCATAAAAAAAAAAAAAGAAAAGCAGCTTTCAAAACGAACATGCGTATTTTTATTCTTCTAGTAAAAACTAAAATTTTGTAGTAGAACTAAAATTAAAATATTTCCATTATCACTCAGCGTAAGTTTACACGGGGAAACATTTTTTGGAACAGAATTCATGCATCTATGTGTGATGATATACAATTAAATTAACATCTGATGTGCACTATGCATTTGCAAACAGAATAAAACAAGGTAAAGAAAAGTACATAGCGTTCTGATGAAGATTAAATTTCAAACATGAAAATTTGACAATCAGAACAAGACTTGCACGTTCCAACATGTTCAAAAGGCACCATTAAAGTATATAAAATTTTGTTAAAGATATAAATTTCTTATAAACTGTGTGAAGGAAAGAAAAAAAAATCAATAACTTACCAATGATATAATTAAAAAATGAAGTTTTATACAGTTGAACTAATTTATTTCATGCAAAATGTTGCCCCTTTATTCATTCGTGACCTAATAGATAACGAAATGTTGAATTTTTTTTCTTTACGATTTTATTTTTGAAAGTTGTGTTTTATCGTTTGCCGAAATGAGCTTGCATCTCTTTTGCTAATATTAAAAAAAGTTGGCAAAAATCAAATGCAAAGCACACACATTCAGTATTGAAATAAAATTTCATACCGTATAAATGAGATTTTTTTAAAATTTCGATTATGAAGTTAATTCTTAAAAGTTGAACTTATTATTCCTTCATATTTAAAAACAAGAAGACCAAAATGATAAAACTGAAAAAAGATAATCACCTGATCACAAACTTATTTACATTTATTCGCAACCTACTGACAGTTTCGGTTTTAGGAAATTTAAATAGAAACAATCTTCAAAATGCCTCGTATATTTTATAACTTATCCAAATAATTTTGATATGCAGTTTTAGAAAATAATAAAAGGTTCCAAATAAGTAACATTTCATAATTAAAAATGCACGACGCTTTTATCTGCAATGTATACAATATGATTTATGTATGCAATTCATAAAATGTATGCGCAATATATACAATCTTTTAGCTGAAATGTATACAATAGTAACAAATAGCAAAAATATTAAAATACAAAAACAAAGGGGAAACTAATTCCTTTTTAAATTGATAATCTATTATAATATTAAAAATTTCTTTTTGGAACCATAAAAGGAAAGGTTGTTTAATGAATAACTATAAACAAATAGCATACCTAAAATTTTTCTGCAAGAACAAATGTAGGATATTTTATTTTGCTGTACGGCTAATACTCCGAATTCGAACGAACTATTTAACTGAAAATTAAGCTTCCGAGAAAACTCCTTGGGTTGCCCATCGTGTTTCATACAATCCAATATTTCAGATTCACTGGTATTGATTAAACTCTGAGGGATAGATGTAAGAGATTACATTTTAATAAGAAAAGCGAGAAACTCCTGTGATACTTTCTACATCATTGCCTAGCAATCCTGCTGTACACAAGAGAAATACATGTGCTCACTCTAAAGCAGAAGATTGGGGAGGGGGCACCACAAAAGTGGGTGTCCACCATGGATTGATAGTGAAATGGATAGATTAAACAGACTTCCTTTTAATAAATACTTACAATGAATTCATGGATGCCGGAAAACAACATTTTTAAAATGAAACGCGAGAAACCCCGTGGCATATGTGCTTCATCATCGCTTAGCAGTCCTGCTGGACACAAGGGGAACATAATGTGTTCATTTTAGAGCTAGATAAGCAGAGGATAAAAAATTCCTCTTGAGGTATCTCTCTAAGCTGCTCAGGGTAAGACTATCTGCTGGCTCTTAGGAGAACAGATGTGGACGTATAACTCGCAGTGTCCTGTTTCTGCAATGTTTTACATATATCTTCAGATAAAAACAAACAAATCGAAAAAAAAGAATTTTATTTTGAAAAAAACGTCAGCGGCGCGGGGCCTTGTGCGGTCATACCGTTCAAACCTCCCTCGGGCCGGCCCTGTATAAACTTTTGAACGAAGGGTGGTTTCGGCTTCTAGGGGTAATGATCAGTGAAGATCTACAGAAATTTTCAGGAAGTCGTGTCATGAGAACCATTACAATAGGTAGACTTCCTCTGAGGCAGAGGTTCCCAACCTGTGGAACGCGTACCCCTGGGGGTAGGCGAAGGATCATTTGGGGGTACGCGAGATCAAAGTTGTTAATGGCGGAAACAAGAAAACATATGGGATTGAAAAAGTTAGAGAATTCTGTTTATCCAAGTGAATACTTGCTATTTAATAACTAACCTCTTAAATAGTTGATTATTACTAGAATTATTGTTGGAATTTTTAGCTATTCTTATAAATTAAAACTAAATAATTACAATAATGGTTTCATTTGCCTTGGCGTGGATCTACTACTATTGTAAAAATGGAATAAAATGTAAAATCAAAAATAAGTTCTGCAAATGGTATTAATTCGAGTCATTTCACTTTTATGCTAACCTTAACAATATTGATAAAAACTGCTTTGGATGGATAGTTGAAGGGGAGGAATTTTATATAATAGCAGGGGGTACGCGAAAACAAAAAAGAATAATGAAGGGGTACGCGAGGGAAAAAGTTTGGGAACCCTTGCTTTAAGGAATCTACCTAAAATTCGAATGCACTGTTCAGTTTTGTTTCAGGAGGAAAAAAAAATCAACAAAAAAAATCCCCTCAGCTGCCAGCGCAGCTCCACCTATTGACAAATATTTTAACTTTCTTTTCTTTCTTCTTCTTTTTCTTTTCTTTATTCGTTTTCTTTTCTTTCTTTCTTTGTGGTTTTAGTAGAGAGCATGGCTCGACTTAAGAACAACGTGCGGTCCGCCAAGTTGAATTTTTTTCCCCGCGCCAAATTGATTTATCGCCAAATATGGTAACCTTCTTCATTTTGTTGGCAACCCTAAAACTTTGCCAGAATTTCTAATTTGTGCCAGAATGTCAGAAAATTCATGTTAAATTTCATGCAATTTTATGCATTATTTGCAATTTTATTTATTATTTCCAATTTTATTTAATATTTACATTTTTTTGTTACGGCTATTATTAGAATCGCCGCCATCTTGACACCATTCAAGATGGCGGATATTTGGCGACTTTTTGGATGGTTGGCTCAATTTCCCAGTTTGGCGAGAAACCGCACCTTGTTCTTAAGTCTTACCGAGAGCATTACTTGTACTACATAATAGTGAAACTTTTTTGCATTTGGAGCCATAGAACCGGCTCTAGAGCCTTTTGAATAAGCGTTGCATACGTAACGTTATTACATTGCATGCATACGTATGTACTTAGTTCGCTACATACATACACTTAGAACTACGTACTTTATACTCGCATGTACGTTACATACATATGTGCGTGCTTACGTTCATATAAGAGTGTAAGTATTGTTGCAAAAGTCTTACTGTGGGTGTATGGTGTAAACAGTCCAACACGCAGGATAATGGAGAATGAGGTTTATTTACAAATATGCAGGAAAACACGTAGCACAGGTACAGGAAACAATAGTTCTTGCACAGATTACCAATGTAAACAGACAACAATGCACAGGTAATAACAGTTCAGCACTTTGTTATCTAACAACACAAACAGTCAGCAAATAACTAGTAACGACAATAACTGCACTTTCAACAACGCTCAGCTCACCAGCTTCCTAGCTCGCACTGCGAGCGAATTCCGAAGACGTTCGCGCTCCAAGGCGATCTCAGTCGATCAACACACACACCGTCATCCAAGCGTTCTCCTTATATAGTCTCCCGCGGCCGGCCGTGACGTCACATGGAATCTTCTAGTACATTCAAGCGTATCTCCTCTGCTAATAGAGATATCGAGAAGATTCCAGCACCTTTGAGATCCCATATTTCGTCGCCAAAGTCGCCACATTTGTCGCCAAGGTCAGGCTGCTGTCGGTCATTTCATACTTACCCTTGTAAAATTCTCTTGCCAACCATAAGACTCACATTGCTGAGAAGTGACTTCCCATGTTTGTAACAGTATGTACTGTACATACTTAGTACATTATATACAAACGTACGTATATATGTATGAAAATATTACTCCTAGACATATGCTTCCAGTTACAAAGTTTCATCAAATAAGCTGGGAATTTGTATAACAACACTTTGGCTTCTGTGAAGGTTGTTAATTAAAAAATAAATTTATGCTGTCCCCATAGAGTAAAAGTGTCAATAAGTAAAATGTTCCTCTCACACTCATCTACGTGTAAACTAAGTTTCACGACTCTATCTACAAAACTTACAGAGATATTATAAGGCAAAAATTTTGATTTACAACACTATACCTCTCACCAGTAGCGTACCTACATAAAATGGCGCCCAGGGCAAATTCCAAAATTGAGTCCCCCTCCTTCTCTTGAAATGTGATTCTCATTTTCTTTTTGGATACTTAATACCGGGAAGTGAAAAGATTAAAAGTGCAAATAAATTTAAAAAATAATATATAAAACATTTTTAAGTTCATAGGATACTAGCCGCCTTCGGCTACCAGCTGGTTCGCCCGTTTAAATTAGTTTTTATTTTTGTATTTTACATTAAGTATAGCATTTCCCGTTGCAGTTTCACCAGCTATAACTCAGAACTCAGTAAAGATGAACAAAAAAAGTGAATATTTTATTGTATTTGGCAGACAGTAAAATATATAAAGAAGCAAATTTTAAAATGCCAGCGATACAATTCTATATGATGCACCACAGTTAACGAAATTGAAAAACTGCATTTCAAATAACTCTCACTCAAATCATCTATCACTCATAGGTAGAATGATTAACTCTGAATATGTTCGCGAAAGCCTAACATGCTGCACACCCCGTGTAAACCATTGGGTGCCAAATTGTGTGAAAAAAGTGAGGCGGCAAAAAATTTAGAGACATCTAAAAGACCCGGGAGCATAGGGGGTACACAATAAAATTTTAAAAAAATTAAAAAATTAGTTTCTCGAAGACTATTGCTTTTTTGTAATTTCTACTACCCAAAAAACAACCGCCTGCCAAATTTCAAATTTCTAGGCCTAATGGTTTGGGAGATTTCGTGATGAGTGAGCGAGTCATGGTATTTGCCTTTTATATATATAGACGATAAGATTCCGTCTCCAACTTCGAGGCTCTCTCCTCTACCGTTAATCTGGCTTCCTACCATAAGTTCTGAACTGCGCTAAACCTAATTGATGAGTTATCATTTGAAGAAACTCAAGTTTGGCGGCAGTACTGCACTCTTTAGCCTAACCAAAATTTTAGTAAAAAAATACCTATTATGCAATATACCAAAATTTGAAAGCGTTTCCTTGCCTCATAATTTTAAAATGGCAAAAAGCATGAGATTAAATGCTTGAAGAAAGGATGAAAATCATTTCAGTCTACCTCACACACAATAAAAACAAATCTGAAATCAAATATCTGTTGCCACGCTTTATAAAAATATTACTCTGAAGCAGGTGCGATAAAATATTTCAGCAATGCAATGTACTAAGGTGGAAATTCTGCTTTTGAGTTAATTTTCCAAGAAAACAATTTATAGTATCACAAACCGTAACAATTGCAAAAGCGCGTGAATAAAAGATTTGCTGAAATGATCAGATGGTTTGAATTTTACTTAAAACAATAAAAACATTGTTGCAATTCATGTTTTCAAACATTTTGAAACATTAATTAAAATTGAACAAAATGTCGCATGGAAATAAGGTCGATATCACTGAAAAGCTAATTTTTTATCTTTAAGATGATGTAAAAAAGTTTTTTTTTTTGCGATAATAGGATCCGAAGTTATTCCGGAGAAACGTTAAAATTCAAAGTAATTTTTAAGTAACTTAAATTCTAATTAAAATTTCGAAAAATCCTTTCTTAGTGAGCACCTACTACTCAAGAAGCAACCGCCTGCTAAATTTCAAGTTTCTAGTCCCAGTGGTTTGGCAGATTTCGTGAGAGTGAGACATGGTATTTGTCTTTTTATATATGTATGTATATATATAGGATTTACACATAACATTTTATTTTACAAAATTTCGCTTCATTTTCTACATACAATTGGTGCATTCTAACTTTAATCATTTAAATACGGCTCAGGTAAGAAATTCAAAGTTGTTTGTAAGAAACTTTGGATATATTAGAAAAATATAAATAAAAGTATTTGACTCGTATTTGGAAAAATAACCACACGTACGAATAATCAGTGGAGGACTGGCCAGGCTGCCAACTTGCCTGATGGCAAGTGGGCCCCCAGGATTGTGTGTGTAAAAGAGAGAAAAAGAGAAGAACTCTTATTTTTTCTAGAAAATATCTTGCGCCCTTTCTGAGCAACAATCTTTTCTGTACAAGGTCGGGAAGCAAGAATCACAAGATTTTTATGCTTCTAGGAGATCCCCGGCAAGAGGGAGGGGATAAATAACCTCTCTGCGCAAGAAGGGTACGACCCTTGGAGGTGGCTAAACAACTTGCTTTTTGTTGTTTGTGCATTTTGCTGTCGTAAAACTGACTCGTCTATTTTCTAAGATAAAAAGTCCTCCTCCGGCCTCCTAAAATTGTAACAAGGGAGGGGGAGGGATATCACGTAATTTAAGGACCAAAGGACATCTTTGAAAATGTTACATTTTTCTGGGATGAATGATGTAGTGATATTGGTGAAATTTCAAAGCTAAAGATCGTATAGACCTTATTAAGAAATTCATTTTGAGGCCGCTGTGACCTAGTGGTAAGGTCTCGCCAATAACTTTTGAAATATTTATCGCACGAAAATTATTCATCGAGGTACCCGTTTTCGAGGTATCGATTTCATCGAGGTACAAGTTTTTCTCAAATTATAATTAACATTTCAATATTAATTTTAAATACAATTTGTAGTAATGTTTTCTATTGTCATAAAATTAAATTCAAACCAATTTATTGTTTCATTAAATCCTTCATTCGCGTGTTTTTGTCACTGTTAAAGTTATGATAAGAAAATATTGGTTTCTTTGGACATTAATTCCATGGCAGACTTGGGGATGGAATGGCCTAATGTAGTGGTAAGCTCTCAGCCCGGGGCCGCAGGGTTCGATGTTACACTGAAGATCCACTGTGTATGTGGGTATGATACACGTTAAATCGTACGGAGTGAGTCAGTCCTCCTCCCGCTGGTGTGGTGCCTACAACCCACCCCGGACCAGCTTGCCCAATTGGCTTAAGGCCTTAAGTGGACCGGAGGGGAGGGAGAACCAGCAGGAATTTAAATTACATTCTACAACCGTAAACAAAGGTGGTGATTAGTTACATCTAGATATTCTTATATTATTATTATTTTAAGGTTTAAAATTTTAAGATACAACAATGAAATCAATTTAATAAAATACATCTCTATATATACAAAATTCAAATAGTAAAAGAGGAAAATAAAATACATCACTATATACACAAATTTAAAATAATAAGTGGATCACAGATCCGAAATCCCAAAACCAAAAAAAAATTCAAAATAAAACACAACTTATATACAGAGGATACAAGTAAGGGTCACAGACCCACCAGTCAAGGCAAATAAAAGAGAAGGCAAAAAGGTAAAAGTTAAGCCGACCTCAGGTGGTCAAAAATGACATCACTGATACTGAAACAAAAAAATTAATTAAATAAGATTAGAATTACAAGGTTAATATAATTAAACCTAAACTAGAAAAATTCATTATCCGAGAACTTGGAATCCATTGAAAAGGAATTGGTAGATAATTTGAATGCAGAGTAATTATTGACAGATTTTTCACAGTCACCTTGAACTGACTTGCCACTTAATGAAGTGGACAACATGTAATACACTTCTGTAACACAACATGCAATACACTTGAGTTGTTAATATTTGACAATAAGAAGTATTCTTTAAAAAAATTGGAATTGGTTAATAGTTTGCACTTATTTTCAGTTTGGTTAAAAAATCCTCAAAATTGCAGTACAGTTCCAGAATTACAGTATGGTATACAACCTTCAAAATTATTTAATTTTCTATTGTAAAATTGTATTTATAGTTAGTATTTCTTACTTCCAATCGCAAGTATAATACATGTATACTGTAGTTACTAATATACACTATCTGATCAAAAGTATACGGACACTTTCGGATTTTCACATTTTTTTAGAATTTCTCCTGAAAGGCTAAACTGACTGCCCTTGAACTTCTACCATGTAAAGAACAGACTCTAACTAACATTTTACAGTGAAGATTCGATAGCGAGGGCAATTAGGGGACCGTCTACAAATTGATGAATACGAAAATTATTTTGGCCCACCCTGCTTCAAAGAAAGCTCATAACGAGATGAAATTTTCAGCAATGGTTATGTTTGATGTGCATAATATTTACATGAATTTTCGTAAACGCAGCACAAATATTCGGGAAAATATAAAGTTTTTCTTAAAAACTCCCAAATATTTCCGCCTGTTTTTTGCTTATAACATGCAGTTTTCTGTTATATTATACGAAACTTACAGAAAAAATGACAATATGTTAGAGAAGCATTGTGTAAAAATTTTGAAAAAAAATTAGAGAAGAATATTAGAGAAAATATGAGTAGTTGTAGTAAATATTATTTTACTGCATATGCGCGAGACAGCGTAATTTTTCATAACTTCAAAGCCAGATATGTTGGGCAACTTACGTAAAAAATCCAGTCAAATATCATTAAGATTTAGAAAGATATCAGCATTGCAGTGAGCAGAATTTTTGTATCCCTCTAAAGAGGTACACAGCGATGAGGGGCTTTCCACAAATGGATATTTTTAAACTTAAATTTTCGAATAATTTTATGGAATTTAAAAAAGATTGAACATGCTAAATACCCAGGCATATCTTATATATATAAAAGAGGAAAGTATGTGTGTGTTTGTTCGTTTTTTGGTCCTTTATGCACGTCCACACCGTTGGACTTCCGACGACCAAATTTGGCACAGTGATGGATTAGCACAAGAGGGAGCTAACGCCGTAACAATTATTTTAAAATTCGAATTAGATTTTTATTTATTTAATTAAATAACGAAAATTAAGCTATTTTTAGAAGTTTTCACCAATAACTTCTGAAATACTTATAGTACCAAAATTATTTTTACATCATCTTAAAGACAAAAAAATTATCTTTTTAATGATACCAATTTAATTGCTGTGCAATTTTTTCTCTAACTATAATTAACGTTTCAAAATTCATTTTAAACGCAATTTGTAACAATGTTTTCTATTGTTATAAAATCAAATTTATTGCTTCATCAAAGTTCATTTCATTATCCTTTATTCACGTGTTTTTACCACTGTTAAAGTTAAGAAAATATTGTTTTCTTTGGTCATTGACTTCAATGTAGATTTCTTACTTCCTCTGTTATGTTTCGTAGCATGCACTTAACTTCCGTTTTTATTTCGCAGCTTTTAATATGCACTGCAAGATCCAATGACGTTAGTTAACTTACTACGCGATATTTCGTTTAAATTTCACAAACTTTCGGATTGATCCTAATCAGCGGCGTAAAAAACTGGCGAGTAAGGGAAGTACAGATGCCGCAGATGCCAGTTTTAGATAAACATTACAGCAAAAGATGGAGACAAAACATTACTGCATTTATGCCATTTTTTAAAGTAAATTATGATAAGTGGGCGTGAAAAATAATATCAGGCCCCGATTACCGTTTGTGCTTGCTAAGCAAAAGACAAATGGGGTAAAAAAAAAAAAATCATATTCCCTGGGCACCACTGACCATGTCGACAGAACGTTAATATGTTTGTGTCACTTTTTAAAGTCATATACAATAAGAAGTCAAAAAATGCCATGTCCAGAGCGCCCTTTAAGCAGGTTCAGCCCCTTATGATGAAGGGATGGTGAATCATAGTATGACCCGAGAGCCACTTACCCTCGGTACGTTACTGTCAGTATCTAAAGTCATTAAAGGTTAACCGAGTCCCATTCCTACCGAAGAGAGAGGGACTAGTGAGAAAAAGAAGGAATGGTGCTTCCGGTCAGGCCAGTGCCGGCCCAAATAAAAGCAACCCTGGTTCAAATTTGATTTGCGGGGCCTAGCAACGAAATTTGTATAACAAAATAATGATTTATTGCATCTTGGTAATTATTAAATTGCTCAGATTGGAAAAGGACGTAATTAATAAATGAATATAATTTATGCGTAAGGAATATAAGAAATATAATTTTAAAAATTATTTTTGATAATTAAAATAACTTTTATATTTAATATGACCAATGTGCAAACTTTTATGCTAAAATCGTTAAAAACATTATCCTACACGAAATCAATAGTGAAGTTAATTTAATAATAGTTATTAAATAGTCAAAAATAATTATGAAAAGGCAAAAATTTAACCCTCCAGAAGTCGCGCGTGTGTACGAGGAACTTGGATCGTGCATCGTATTATATATTTATATAGTGTTATTTTACAAAAATGAATGCAACTTATAATTATGTACTCTGTATTTAATAGCTCCATACTAAATAAAGATTATATAAATAAAAATTGCACTTAAATTTATAAGGGAACGATATGAGTAAGTAATACGATGCACAATATAAGCATCTCCTACAATACGCGTGACTGCTGGAAGGTTAAATAATCCAAATATGCAATACTTAGTAGTGTAGTGTTATACTAGACAAATAATAGTTCGAATTATATTGGATTTCGATTAAACATGCATTTTTCCAGCTTTTATGAAGGAAAATTCATCAACAACTCCATCGAATTAATTTTATCAGATTTTTCGATGCTAAGAAATGCAATATCACTCAGGGCATCTCCCATGGTTGATCAAGAAAATGACAATATTAATATCAGTTTATTGAATGAGCGTTTATATCTAGCAACAGACACTGAAATTCTTAAAAGTATCTGAAGTGCATTTCTCAGATTTGGGAAAACATTCTCACCGTACGAAAGTATAAATTTTAAAACCTCTATAACAATTTTTGAACAAAAGAAATGTTAAATATTCTTACACTTTTCGATTCAAGTATGAAAACACACAATTTTTTGTGTGCTTCTATTATTGTAGAATGAGGACAAAAAAGTACTGAATATTCAATACTAAATACGAATTACTGTAAATATATTTCAGAGAGAGAGAGAGACAAGTAAAAACTCAGATAAACTTATAAGTAACTTTAAATAATGCAGAGGTTGCTCAGTCATTGGGACTGAAGAGGATTCGATTATTTCATGCAAGTGCAAATTAAATCATTTGACATTCACATTTTGAAACGACTATTTTAATATCATAATTGAATTCAAGCATTCCTTTTTAAAGAAAAAAATTCTTCGATTATTTTTTGCGAACACATGTTGTAGAAATGTGTGCTGTCTTCCTGCCTTTGTGAGGAGATATTAAAAACTGTTCAGTTTGAAAACTTTCTGTGCTAAAATTAAAATTATAAAATGAGAAAATTGGTTCAATTAGAGTTTCAAAACATGAAAGTTTTAGAAACTTTAAATAGCTTTTAACCATGCAATCAATTGAAAGAGAAAGTCCCTCCCGCCCTTTCAATTTTTCTGTCGATTTGCGATTACAGTATTGAAATATAATTTCATACCGTATGAATGAGATTTTCTCTTAACTTCGATTATGAAATGAATTCTTAAAAGTTGAGCTCATTATTTTTTCATATTTAATAACAAATAGACCAAAAAGATAAAACTGAAAAAAGATAATCACAAGCTTATCCAGAATTATGCACAACCTACTGCGAGTTTCGGTTTTAGGATTTAAATTGAATCAATCTTGAAAATGCTTTGTATATTTTAAAACTTATGCAAATGATTTCGATATCTAGTTTGTCAAAATAATAAAAAGATTCCAAATAAGTAACATTTTATAATAAAACTGCACAATGTAAAAGGGTAGAAAACACCAATTGTCGTTTGTTAATAAAAAAAATCTTTTGTCTGAAATGTATTCAATAATAACAAATAGCAAAAATATTGTATTACAGAAACAAAGGGGAAACTTCGTTGTTTTTTAAATTGATAACCTATTATAATATTAAAATTTTCGTTTTGGAAATATAAGAAGAAATGTTGTTTAATGAATAACTATAAAAAAAGAGATAAAAAATAGCATACCTGAAATTTGTCTGCAAGAACAAAAGCAGAATATTTTATTTTGCTGTACGGCTGATATTCCGAATGCGAACGAACTATTCAACTGAAAATTAAGCTTCCGAGAAGACTCATTGTGTTGTCAGTAGTAATGTTTCACACAATCCAAATAATATTCCAGATTCAATATTTCAGATTCACTGCTATTGATTAAACTCTGAGGGATAGATGTAACAGACTACCTTTTAACAAGTACCTACGATGAATTATAGATGCTGGAAAATCACACTTAACAAGAAAAGAGAGAAACCCCTGTGATATATGCCTCAACATCACTTAGCAATCCTACTGGGCACAAGAGAAATGCATGCGCTTAACATGGAGCTAGATGAGGAGGAGGCACAACAAAGTGTGTGTCCGCGATGGATTGATAATGGGATGGATAGATTTAACAGAAAACCTTTTATCAAGTACCTACGATGAATTCATATATTCTGATAAACCATACTTTTTACAAGAAAAACGAGAAACCCCTTTGACATATGTGGTTCAGCATCATTTAGCAATCCTGCTGGACACAAGGGGAACAGATGTGCTCAATTTGGAACTAGATAAGCCTGAGATAAAACATTCATCTAGAGGTGTCTCTTTAAGCTGCCCTGGGAAAGACTATCTGCTGGCCATTAGGGGGAAAGATGTGGATCCCCACAGAAGTCCCTGAAGCAATTGTCTCGGGAACAAGGAATGTATTGAATGTTATCACCTGAAACCGACTTGAGCCATTTCCCGAAGACGTCAGAACGTATAACTCGCAGTCTCCTGTTTCTGCAATGTTTTACATGTATGTTCGGATAAAAACAAACGAATCGCAAAAATGCATTTTCATTTTGTAAAATCCCTCAGTGGCGCGGGGCCTTTCAGAAGTGCGGGACCTTGTGCGGTAGCACCGTTCGCACCCCCCATCCGGCCGGACCTGGGTCAGGCACACAAACACCAAAGAAAAGAGAATGGGGAGCCATAAAAAGCACAATAAGAAGTATTTCTGTTGTCTCCGTAGCAATGATGGGGATGGGAAGAAGGAATTCCAAGGGTTGTCAGACTCGTATGCAGTGGTTCAAAGTACAGACAAATATTAGTTTAGCTGCTGGCCGAGGGGGTCAGAGACACAGGAGAGGGTTAAAGAAAATCAACGAAAGACGTACAGTGAAAAATTCTTTAATTAAATTTAAAGTCTTATAAGTGTTTAGACTTGAAAATATTTCTACCCCGATCGACGCCGGGTATATAAGCTAGCAATAAGACAATTTTGCCGATAAAATTTCAGTCTCGAATTTAAATCTCCTGCATCCGACGTATATATTTATGTATTATAGATATTTATGTTTTGCATTTGAGTGTATTGAACAAAACAGGAGGCCGGTATATGAAAAAATATGGAGCCCGAGCAACGCAGGCTTCTCAGCTAGTTATAAATAAACTTCATAATGTAAATTGCAGTTCGACGATTACTATTTGAAGATTGAAATTTAAAAAATATCAATTTGTAGGAACCTCTTATCGTTTTGTTTCTCTTAGAAGGAAGCAAAAATTCTACTCAATGCAATGCTGATATCTTTCTAAATCTTAATGATATTTGACTGGATGTTTTAGATAAGTTGCCCTACATATCTGGCTTTGAAGTTATGAAAGAAAAATTACGCGATGTCTCGCGCATGCGTAGTAAAGTATTATTTACTACAACTAATCATATTTTCTCTAATATTCCAAATTTTTACACGATGCTTCTCTAACATATTGTCATTTTTTTCTTAAGTTTCGTATAATATATCAGGAAACTCTGCATGTTATAAGCAAAAAAACAGGCGGGAAAATTTGGGAATTTTTAAGAAAATCTTTATATCTTCCTGAATATTTGTGCTGCGTTTACGAAAATTCGTGTAAATGTTACGCACATCAAACATAACCATTGCTGAAAGTTTCACCTCGTCATCTTTGAAGCGGGGTAGGCCAAAATAATTTTCGACTTCATCAATTTGTAGACGGTCCCCTAATTGCCCCCATGACCGAATCTTCACTGTAAAATGTGTATTAGAGTCTATTCTTTACACGGTCGAAGTTGAAGGGCAGTCAGTTTAGCCTTTCAGGAGAAATTCGAAAAAATGTGAAAATCCGAAAGTGTCCGGATACTTTTGATCAGATAGTGTATATAACAGACTTTTAGATTAGGAATAGATTTTAATAACTTTCTAATTTTAATTTATTATATTTGTAATAAATAAAATTAAAAAATATATGTAAGATGGCATGCTAGATATGATAGGGCCCCTTTATTCACGGCAACCATTATTTTTAAACCCAGTCCGACACTGCGAATAATAATAAAAAATATTATTTATATTACGTCTTTGCCTATAGACAGTATTACACATATAGACACATTACGGCAGGAACTGAATTTCTTTTTTTAAGTAGTTGTTCTCGTTAATTATTAAAGAAATCGCTTTCATTTATCTTGATTTTAAGGCCAATATGGATTGAGTATTTCTTTTTCTTTTTTTTTTGCGGAACAACTGCCTTTGGGTCTGCGAAATAAAAATTAAAATAAACACTATCGCATTTTCAGCAAACAAATTATGATATATGGAGAGTTGAGGTAGATTGATACGCGGGAACATTGATACAGTTCTTAAATTTTGATGATTGGAATGGCTCAAGATGCCACTGTAACCCTTAGAACACGGTAAATTTTTCGGCCATGTTAAGCCAAAAGTTAATTTACAAATAAATCAAACCGCTAATCTTCTCGTCTAAGTGAATTTTTCTCTAAGTATGTATTGTGTGATTTCTTTTAACTAGTTACGTTTTACTGCCATGGAATCTACGCTAAAGGTAGGAAAAAACATTTATTTTTCTGAATTATATTAAGTTTTTATGTTGTTTAGCGTTGTTTTTGCGTGACAACTCGTTTTAAATAAAAAAGGCTCTTGAGGCAAATTGATACGATTGACTCCGGGGCACATTGATACGCGTCTTCTGTGTGTAGCAACGTGCCTTAACAGCAAGTACTTTGCGAACTCGTCTTCAGAAATGGAAAAAACGTAAAAATGAACTATCTAAGAGAAACACGCAATTAAGCATTTGTTTAAACTACGAAAACAGTTTGAATATCATTGCGACAATAAAAAGAATTGTTGTAAATGTTTAAAATATTTTTTCGAATTTATTAAAATGAGAGAGAAAAATAGAACGGAAATTTAATTAATATCATTAAAAAGATAATTTTTTGGATTCTTAGATGGTGTGACAATTATTTTTTGCTAATTTTTTTCGTAAGTCATTAAGAGAGAACCCGAAAATTTCCCTTAATTTTTAATCATTATAATTTCAAAAAACGGCTTCGAGATGCACATTCTCTCCCTCTATATTTACACACACAGACACACATTCCCCTGTATTATTTGTAGAGATAAATTATTTTCTGAGGCATTATTGTTTCATTTTTCCGGTCTCATTAAAAATGTTGAATTTTGATTAAAATAAAAGTTTGTTACTTTGTTAAACTTTTAAACCTTGATTTCGAATATAAAGTTTATTGATAAAACACCTTTGTTTTGATACCAGGTCTATTAACCATCATTATTTTCGATATTTCCGTGTGTATCAATGTGCCTGTCGTATGGGGCAGATTGATGCAAATCCATTTTTAGGAAAAAAGTGTAATAAATATTTTATTATTTCATTTATGGCCAAAACTCGACAGAAATCCTATATTAGATTAACAAATGCATACATATAGTGTATTAGTTCTAATTATTTCCGTTGGTAAAATCATTTTTTAGCTTTTCAAAAAAAAGTGTATCAATGTTCCAGTGTTCTCCCTAAATATTCAATACTAAAAATAATGTAAAGATAGCTAAGTAATAGAATGGGTGACTACGTCTTTCAAAGATTCTGGAGTGTTCTTACACTACGCCAAAAATGGAGGTATTTTTTGTGTTCTTTACTCACACTCTTTGCTGACTGAAAATAGGAATGATACATTTTTCCTAACCATTTATGACCAACTTCCGAAGAAACCGATATCCAATCAGTATGAATCAGGCATACCGTTAGAAACCATAAGAAACCCTGCGGTAATTGATATTCGATTTCCTACTATCTTCCCTTATCTCCCACCCGACCGAGACATAAATTTGTGTCTTGGTAGGGTGGGAGCTATAAACGAGCTTTTAATCTCACGATGAGGGTTTTGGTCAGAAAATCTCTGAAACATAATATTATTTGTTGTTTTGTCGCAGCTTGAGGCTTCTGGGTTGTAAAAAAGATCGCATTCTTAAGATTTTCGCACACTTTGTTGAAACCATTTCAATTTTTAAGATTCTTGAGAAATAAGAGCGTTAAAAAAACATACTTTTCTTTTAAATGCAATCAATTGATTCCTTAATTTTGCGCGCCCTTGTGATTGCGCCCAGGGCACGTGCCCTCCCTGCTCCACCCTAGTTACACCGCTGCCTCTGACTGCTGTTTGATCCAGTGGAGGCTAGTCAGGGGGCGAGAGGGGCAGGCGCCTTCCAACTTTTTCCGGGAAAAATTAAATTTTTATTTCTTTTTATCTGTCTAAAACTAGGAATCATAAAAAAGCAATAGTGTCCAGGAAAGCTAACTAATTTTGTAACTAAATTTTCAAATTTTGTTGTCCTATCCCTCTATTCCCGGGTACTTTTAGATGTCAGTAAATTAGTTGCCCCCTCACTTTATGCACCCAATCGCCGCCACTGATTTGATAGAGTAATTAGATGTGCGATTAAGGCAAAATGCATATTTTTCAATAAGTTTCTGAAGAGGCAAAATCAAGAAATAATATAGCATTTATTAACCCTTATTAAATTTCAAAAATGGTCAAATGGTCACATTATTAGAAGTATTTACAAAAGTAGTTCAAATTGTCAACCTTCCACAGCTGTCCAAAGTAGTATCGACTCATCTGCTTAGAAACAAGTAGTACTACAACAATATGAATAAAATACAATTGAAGTACAATTTTTTAAAAACAGCTTTGATTGTATTTTAGAAAATTACCGTCGTATTATTTTTTCGGTGAACGACTTCTAACAAAAGAAAATGAAATCGTAGCAACCAGCCAAGTTCTCGTTGAGGCAAAATGAAAGTGAATTCGATATTTAAAAACAGCCAATGAAAAAGAAATAGAAGGATAACCAACCAAGAGCGAAGAACGGACCTTTGGTGAGGGGGGAAAACAGAAAGAAAGGAAAAGAAAAATGAGCATTAGTTGGCGGAGAACCAAACAGGAGCATCCAAAAATACAATTCTGGTTAAGCTCAAAGGCAGAAAGCATAGCTTTTCGCTTTCGCCCTTCATGTCACAGAGTTGTGCGCAATCAATTAATTTTGGTGCTTTCCAAAACTATTTGGCGTGCAGCCCTACCCAATGACTGTCTTACTTGTTGATTCATTTCTGTCTTTTTTTGACGTTTTCATTAATTTTCCTTTTTCGTTGAACATTGAACTCTCAGAGTGGAAAAGTAAGCAAATAAGAATAAAAACGTAATTGCGAATTTTCAAAATAATTTTACTGGGTTCTACAACCATGCGGCCCTAAAGGACGAGCCATCACTGCCTTTAGGTAAAGCCTAATAATGCGCACACTACCCAGGACAAATAATTTAATATTCTTGATCGATATCAGGCTACTTTCCTGTGATTCCTTAAATTTTTTACTTTCTCAATTTCTCCTTCCCTTCTTTATACAGTCGATATTTGTCACTATAGACCAATGAAACTGAGAAACAGTATGCATAATTAGCAATTTTTTTAAACTCATGACGATGGGATTATGAACTTTTAAACAAAAATTTGTATTTCTCAGTTTTTATTTATTGAATAAATTTGCGTTTCTCCAATAAACATCTCCATTTAAAATTTTGAGAAGCCTTTTTAAATGTAGAGATTAATACATCTCTGCGAATTTTGTAGATAGAATCGTGAACGTTTATACACAGATGAGTGTGAGAGGAATATTTTACTCATTGACACTTTTATTCCATGAAGACCATATAAAAATTTATTTTTTAAATTTTCTATTAACATTTTATTTTATTTATCAATTCAATTTTGTTGAATATATAAATTCATACCTTTGATTTTCCGTTATGTATATGTTAAGTTATAAGTGTGCATGTTCTTAAGGTTTGAATTTAAGTAGCACGAACTTGTTCAGCAATTTTCCTTTTTGTAGCTGTGCCTATTTTGATTTTACTGTTAAATAAATTATTTAAAATACTTTGAATCTCTACTTCTCTGATGCAATTAATAATCTGAAGTGGTTATGGGCCAAGGCCCATGTTTGCGAGACTCCTCTTTTTCAGAACTTTCATTCTTGAATTTGTAGCAATTCCTCTTTATAAGACCAGGACGGCCACAGTAGTGGCATTTGATCTTTTTGTTCTTTTCTTTTTGCACTGAATCTGCTTGATTCTTGGCGAAGTTCTTAGTTGATTTGGCTACAAATGCGACACTTTTACTTTCATGAGGTTTGTAGCAGCTGTTTTGCAAAGTTTTCGTATTCTCCTGGGTGTAAAATTTGTACATAATACATGTGTGTAATATTGTACAGTGAATGTGAATATGGCTTTGTAAGATAGTGCGTATGTGGGGACGAAGAAGGTACCTCCTTGAGATTAAAATTATGAAGTCCGGTGTCCTTGCAAACAATGTGTCTTCACAATAAATGGTAACATTGCTTAAACTTTTAAAGACTACGTTGAAGAGCAGATCTTATATTTTTTTTTATTTGAGGGGGCAAGGTCTACTATTCACAAAACTACTAGTTTTAACAAAAGACCAAAGGCCCTTACGTTGTTCTAAATTAAGTACGCAAATTTGTTATTATATCTACAAATAGAACATTTCTTCGGCTTCAATTTGCTATAATAATTTTATTAAAATAGTTTAAAAATAAGGTTAGAGAATATTTTTTGTTGTTGTCCAAAGGTTGCCTAAATTAGACCATTTCAATCAATGGGATTATTATCTTTAACTACAGGAATAGCTCAGAATTCAGTTTATCACCCTATTTATTCTCATAAACTGGGATTGGAATAAGTCCCAGCAAAAAAATCAATGAAAGGACAATAAAGCCAAATTTTGGATCAAAAAATGTAAAAACTTAGGATACCTATCATTTGTGAGGAAACAAAGGTAGAAGAGGAATTGATACAGTGCATAAAATTTCATATTTGGATTCATGCGTTGTGTGCTGGTTGATCCTTCGGAGGGGCAAAACTCTGCAGTTCAAGCCTGTATCTCTCTTACTTGTCGAATGATTTATCGTCTTTCTTTTATGTTTTTTCATTACTTTTTTTCCATTTTTGTTGATTATTGAACTCTCAAAGCGGAAAATAATCAAATAAGAATAAAAGCTTTTAAAATAATTTCAGGGATGACTGCAGCTCTGCAGCCCTAATGGACGAGCCGCCATTGGTGACAGCACCCCTACTACTACAACATCGATCCACCGCTTGATTGCAACAAATCGTCGGCCTTACTTGACTTGAGAGAAAACTATCGACTAAAATTGTACCAGAAAATAAAATTTCTTTTCGAAATATTTGCTTATATCATGTCAAAAATCTAATTATTAAATTACCCAAAATTAATTAAAAAAGGAAAATTTTAAGTCAAGCAAAAATATATCAATGAGCATTGTGGTATTATAAATTAGAGTATCCCCACTGTCACAATGCACACCCCGCCACTGGATAGTAGCAGTACTATAAATAATTGATAGTATTGCTGAAGAGAAAGCTATCGATACTATTGAGTATCCAAATCTTCAGTCCATAATTACGAAAATCCATTGCTATCGATTTCGTTTCGATAGCATCGATAGTCTATCGATGTTTAAGGAACACTATTGGTTAATGAAATATTATCGCTTATACAAGAATATGTGTATATACACTGTTGTGCAGAAATTAAGGACTGTTTCGTAAAATGAGAGAAAATTACGATTAATACGAAACTATGGTTCGAAATCAGTTTTGGAGAATCGTGTAACATACAATCGAGTATCGTACACATTTTATATTGGAGATTCAGTCACGAGGGCATTTAAGGGACCAACCAGAAATTCATGAAGACGAAAAGAGATTTCAGCTCACCCCGTTTCACAGAAAACCGATAATGATCTGCAAATTTTATCAAATGCTCACTGCTTACATGGAATTTCGTAAAAATAGCATGGATATATTCGGGAAGATATAGAGGTTTCTTTAAAAACTCCCAAATTTTCTTGCATGTTTTTTGCTTATAACATGCAGAGAGTTCATTCAAATTATACTAAACTTACTGAATACTCGACAATACGTTATAGGAGTATTGTATTAAAATTTGAAATAAATACGTTGAATATTAGAGGAAATATGAATATTTATACTAAATAATTTTTACTGCATATCTGCGAGACGTAGCGTAATTTTTCTTTTATAATTTGAAAGCCAGATATATAGAGCAATTTATATAAAAATTCCAGTTAAATCCCGTTAAACGTCAGAAAGATGTCGGTATTTAAGTGAGGTGAATTTAAAGCCGTCTTTGAGAGAAGCTAAGTAGTGAGGGTTCTTGCACAAACTGATGTTTTATAAACTTGAATCTTCGAATAGTTATCGAAGAAATGCAATTTAAATAATGTATTTAATATATAAGTATCCATTGGTATTCAGGATATTCAACCTTCCTAAAATTCAATGTTTCTGTTCGAAGATTCAAGTTTCAAAATTATGTGCCGACATCTTTCTGAATTTTAACGGGATTTAACTGGAATTATTCTATAAATTGCTCTATATATCTGGCTTTGAAGTTATAAAAGAAAAATTACGCTACGTCTCGCACATGCGCAGTAAAAATTATTTAGCACAAATATTCATATTTCCTTTAATATTCAACGTATTTACTTCATATTTTAATACAATACTTCTGTATCATACTGTAGAGTGTTCTGTAAGTTTCGAATAATTGAATGAAAACTGTACATGTGTAAGCAAAAAACATGCAGGAAAATTTGGGATTTTTTAAATAAACCTTTAAATCTTCCCGAATATCCATGCTATTTTTACGAAATTCCATGTAAGCAGTGAGCATATTAAACATAACCATTGATAAAATTTGCAGATCATTATCAGTTTTCTGTGAAACGGGGTGAGCTGAAATTTCTTTTCGTCTTCATGAATTTCTGGTTGGTCCCTTAAATACCATCGTGACTGAATCTCCAATATAAAACGTGTACGATACTCGATTGTATATTACACAATTCTCCATAACTGATTTCGAACCATAGTTTCGTATTAATTGCAATTTACGAAACGGTCCTTAATTTTTGCATACCAGTGTGGTACTGGTGGTTTGAAAAATATTGTTACGAACCTGTAATGTCGCTTCCAGCAATCTTAGTCTTATAATTGGAAAGAGACATTTACCGAGGTTTTATTGGATGCCGAGGAATTGGAAACCAATGATCCAAGGCCTTGGCGACCCTTTTGACAACTTGGCAACAAATTTGGCGGCAAAATGAAAGTCCTCGAAAATGTTCGAATTATTATCCTATTTCTATTAGGAACGGAGATATAGAGAATGTGCTAGGTGATTCTGTGTGACGTTACATCATGTTGGAAAAGGTATAAATACCCAGAGGTGCTAAGATGTTTGAACGTCTTTGGAATGTGTTTGAACGTCTTTGAATCTCTTTGGAGTTTTGTCCCCAATGAAAGCTGGTAAGCTGATAGATGCCGAGTGGTATTGGAAGTACTGTTATAGTTATTATTAGTGATTTTCTGTCTGTTTGTGCTGCTAATATTTACAGGAGCTGTTTTTCTTGTTTCCTGTGGTTCGAGTTTTCAGGAATATTTGTTAAGTAAAGCGTCATTTTCAACTATCCAGCTTGTTGGATGCTTTCACCGTACATCCACCGGACGAATTTCGTAACAATATTAAAATATCACCAAAATAAAAAAACAACAACTGCAGAATTGACTCCGTCGCATAATATCCAGAGACGTAGCGACCGGGATGCAATAGGGGTATAAATTAGGGTGAGTATAAAAAGATTGATTTTGCGAGTATCGAATTCAAATAGGGCGCAAAAGTTGTGTATTAACATGCTAATCAACGGAAAAATATTTAAAAAATTATACTTTTAATCTTAAAATCTCGCAAAGAACCTAAAGTTTGGAAAAAAATGACAAAAAATAACATTATTTATAACAAATCGTCGTAAAAGTCGATTTTTCGAATATCGAATTCTATTACGGTTCAAAAGTTGTGTATTACCATGCTAATCAAAGGAAAAATATGGAACAAATTTATACTTTTAATGTTCAGTTCCCTAAAAGAGCATAAAGTTTGGAAAAAGATGACAAAAAACAACAATATTTAACTCTACGCTAAAACTTTACAGGCTACAGAATTTTGTTCCTAATAGCATCTAAGTATTTCATTTTAGTTGCCCGATGACAGAAAAATGACATTTAAAAACCATGCACTACATTTTGAGTTCGTGCAAAAAAGCAAAAATTTTAGAGTTTAGGTGAAAAATGGAGGTTTTTACAGTTTAACAAATAAATTCATTGTAGCATTTTAAATTATAAAATGCAATCTTTCTATGTTTAGGACCATATTTGACGGACGTATATCTTTTAATGACAAACCAGACATAAGCATATGTCTTCATAATGTAGTTAACAAGCATTTTGACTTCGCTTGTAGGGCTTGTTTGGGAAATCAACAAGCATAAGACCCGGATTGCACATGTCAGCCATCGGGAGTGACTGAGAGGTCCAGGATCTCTTACGTCCTGATCTGGAGCGCATTGTCCTGTCTGGATTGCTGTGACAACATTCAGAACGTATTGTTGATCTTTACTGAGATCAGTTTTATTTATATTGATTTCATTTAACTCATTTGCTTCGAAATTTATAATGAGCAATTTCTCGCAATTAGTCAGTTGTTTCCTATTTTCCCAGAAAATGACGCTGGTTCCGTCGTCTTTCTGTCCAAATATTCATTTAAATATTTGAATGGTAGCTCGTTTAAGTGAAGTAAGCATATGAACCACTGCAACGGGAGCTGAATTTTAAGCTCTGTGTTGAGGATAACACCATTTTTCCATCCTGTGTTTGTTGCTGTTCCTTTAAAACCAACTGATTCCAGTTCATTAATGTCAACATCATTATCTTCCACGTATTTAAGAATCCACTTGGCTATATCACTACCGGTTCCACTTGCTGGTGTGACGTGACCGACGTCATTTTCTGGGAAAATAGGCAAACAACTGACTAATTGTGAGAAATTGCCCATTATAAATTTCGAAGCAATTGAGTTAGATGGAATCAATATAAATAAAACTGATCTTAGTACAGATCAACAGTACCTTCTGGATAATGCCAGCGCAATCCAGAAAGGACAATGTGCTCCAGATCTGACTGTAAGAGATCCTGGACCTCTCAGTCACTCCCGATGGCTGACATGTGCAATCCGGGTCTGACGATTATTCATTTCCCAAACAAACCCTACAAGAGAAGTCAAAATGCTTGTTAACTACATTATGAAGACATTTGCTCCTGTCTGGTTTGTCATTAAAAGATATACGTCAATCAAATATGGTCCTAAACAAAGAAAGATTGCATTTTATAATTTAAAATGCTACAATGAATTTATTTGTTAAACTGTAAAAATCTCCAATTTTCACCTGAACTCTAAAATTTGAGCCTTTTGCGCGAACTCAAAATGTAGTGCATGGTTTTTAAATATCATTTTTCTGTCATCAGGCAACTAAAAAAATGAAGTAATTAGACGTTATTAGAAACAAAATTCTGTAGCCTGTAAAATTTTAGCTTAGAGTTAAATATTGTTGCGTCTTGTTATTTTTTCCAAACTTTACGCTCTTTTAGGGAACTGAACATTAAATATATATTTGTTTCCATATTTTCCTTTGATTAGCATGGTAATACACAACTTTTGAACCCTAATAGAATTCGATACTCGAAAAATCGATTTTTTTTTTCTCGACCCACTCTAGTATAGCTGTCCTGGGGGGGGGGGCACGCTTAGGAGCTGCTATGGGGGCAAAACATTAATTCGTTCATGTCACATTTTAAAATCAAATATGATGAAGAGACGAAAAATTTAATAGAAAACTTTAAAATTATCACTTTCAAATCAATTTGCATTAGTAGCATTAAATTTATAATAATCAATGTAATTGATTAATAATCAAAGAAATTAGTCAGTAGTAAGTAATTAATATTAACACGTCCTTTCATTCATATATCGCTTTACGTTAGTCCTTGAAAGACGTGTAATCGATGTTTTACTGCACTAGTATATCTTTGTAATGAAGGGGGAAGGAGAGAATAAATACTTTTTTCAAGTAAAACAACAACTAAAAACTGAAAGTTCTTTCCGAAATTTAGGATCTATTATTTTAATTTCACGACAGATGTGTTAACTTTCTATTATTTCCTTTTCTAATTAATATGAAGATATTTTATTTAAGATGACCAACTTTTTACTTTCTCGTATAACAAAGAGAAAGTATTGTAATCGTCAAAAAATTCGAACTCGAGATTTTGGCGAATCTCCACGTTTTAGACCTCTCTGAGTCCGAAAAAAAAACAATTTTTGAATTATGTCTGTCTGCCTGTGAGTCTGTCTATGAACACGATAACTCGAAAGCTATTAGAAAGCTACGGGGATGAAATTTGGTATGTGATCTTGACACATAATTTGTAGGTTTCTGTCAAATTTTGTACAAAATCCGTCAACGGGAAGTCTGTCTGCCTGTCCGCGTTCATGTGAACACTATAACTCAAAAACTTGAATAGCTAATGGATAAAATTTGGTACACAGTTTTATTATCAGGAATGAGGGTCCGTAACCAATTTTTGGTCAAATCCGTCAAAAGGATTGACTGTCTGTCGTTCTGTATAACCGCATACTTCTAAACATAATAACTCGTAAACCCTACGGCTTTGATAAATAAAAATTGGTATGACGCATGCTAACATTAATTGTAGTTCTGTGCCTAATTTTTGTTTCAATCGGTCGAAAAAAAGTTGTTCAAATCGCCTATTTGTCTTTTCTCATCACACAATGACGCGAGATCGTTATTGCGTAATTGCGCGATTCACTTGCGCTAATACTTTCTGCTTCTACCCACGCCTTTCGCCTCCAAGCTTCCGATTCCCAAGCTTTTTTACTTTCTCGTATACAAAAAGAAAGTATTGTAATCGTCAAAAAATTCGAACTCGAGATTTTTTCTCCACTGAATTAGGGACGCTTGTTCGTTTCACTGACTTTTAGCGTATATTTTCTCCACTTGTGTTAGGAGTATACAAGAAAGGTTAGGGGAGGCCACTCCCGCGGGTTTATAATGAAAAGGAGGACAAAAATAAATTGATGAAAAAGATTTGTAAATAAAAGAAACGTTTTATTCATTGAAACAATGGTACAGTATACATTATAATATGATAAATGTATAATAAAGCATTTATAAAATTTAATATTGTAATTATGCTCACATGCTAATTAATTATTATTTAAACGAATACAATAGATCGGCTTGATATAGCTCGAGAACGGAGATTTGCAGACTACTCTTCTCATATCGAAAGTGAGGACACTTTTCGAGGGAGAACAGAACTTACGAAAGAAGGTCTGTCCTTGCTAAAGGAGGAAGATTGGTCACCTTATTTAATTAGATCTTTGCCATGACAGTTTCGTAAGATCATTTATAACAAATATCAATCTCATTTTAAAAAATGTATATTACAATTATTTTACTGAAATATATTTTTTCATGCCTATTTTTCTCTTAAAAACTGTTTTTCAAATAAACTGGAAAAGCTTAGATTCTCGGGCATTTTCATACTCATCGCCATTATCACCTGCCTTGGTAAAAAAATATTCTTTCCCATCTATTTATTCTTGTAAAGGTGAAAGCATACTAAAAAAAATTATTTAAAGTTTTTGTACTTAGTTTGACAGTAATTCAGTGGAGAAACTTTATCGAGATCAGACGGCTGAGATTCAATGAACTAAAATTAATTCAGACGAAACGGAAAGGAGATGAGGTAACGACTGCCAAATCCTCAACCCTTTGTCCTATCATTATATTTAGGTTCCGAAGTCGCTTTAAAGCATCCCGACACGTGTCAAGTTATTTAAATAGAGACTCTCAACATAGTGCTTGCTTCCTCTCGAGATAATGGAAGTAACTTGGAACGCAATGACTTACTTTATAGCATACCAAACGCACACGAAAGTCAGTGGCGTAGCTAATGGGGGGGTAGAGGCAAAATTAGTCATACAGGAAAACAATTTTATAACTAAGAAGAGCACTAGCTTAATGGGTTCATGCTCATAACAAATAACTAATTTAATAATTTGTATTTTTCACCTTTTGTCGGTAAATTGCCGATGGTGGACGAGCAATTCCCCCACCTATCTGCAGAGATGGAGGGCGTCAAACGACGAATTACTTTACTCAGGTTAATCGCCGTGCTCGTCTCTCACACGGGCAGCCAATTCGGACAAATTTTGCCGCTTTTGCGATAAAAAGCCATGGAAATTCCAATTTTTATCACTCCGTATCAGTTTTAACGTAGGACTACGTTCCTCCCATGGGGTCTCAAGAAGGGATTTGATTCACACGCCAGAACGCCACAAAAAACGTTGTATGGGAGATCCTCTATATCTCGGTAACTACATATGTTAAAAACATACTAAAGTCTTATTTTAGACATAAAGGGTAACAACAGAAGTTACAAAAAAAATGAAAATCGGAATTGCAGTTCAGCGACCACTGAGTCGCAAAATTGGGCAAAAATACGAATGAATTGGTGACGCGATCCTCTATATCTCGGTAACTACATAGGGTAAAAACATAACTAATATCTTATTTTAGAGATAAAGGGTAACAACAGAAGTTACAAAAAAATTGAAAATCGGAAAAGAGGCATGCGAGTAAAGTAGTTCTACGCCTTTAACATCAGCGGCTGTTTGAAAAAGACAGCCTCCCGTCGTTTGTTTATTTAGAAAGTTGCTTCATGGATGGCAGCACAATGTTTGTAATTTGATTATACAACAATAATATTATGTAGATTTAGAATATTTTCCCCTTAGAACAAGTTTTAAAAGGTAAGTTAATGTAAGGAATTAAGGTAAGTTAATGAATAATTTTACATATTAAAAAAACCGTTAAATTTATAGAAAAATATAGTGTTTGTATATTAATTGATTTATAATTTTATAAACATTAAAAAACATCAATAAAAAATTCGATGATTTTTGAACAAATTTTGTCAAAATTGTGCGGCGAGTAAGGGGTTAAAAGTTTTTTTTCCTGAAATTTATTTTTTTTTAGTTTGAGGTTTATGTGCCCTGAGTAACATGGAAAGGAAGGCCGGCATGTACGAGCCCGAGCGGCAAAAGTTGCAGATTCGCTACTGTCGAAAGTACGGCTATCGTCAAAAAATTCGACCCCAATACTTTGATAAATATCACCATTTTAAATCTCCCTGAGTCAAAAAGTTATTTTTGCTTTATTTTAAGTTTAGAATATTGTACTGTACTGCTGTACTTTAAGAAAAGAATGAGAAAGTAAGTAAAAAAATTTCGATCTCAAGATTTTGATGAATTTCCACTGAGTTCATCAAAATTTATCTATCTGTTTTGATGATTAGAGCTCCCTGAGTCCGAGAAAAAACCCAACTTCTTTAGAATTATATTTGTCTGTATGTAAACACAATTACTCAAAAAAAAAGTCAACGAGCTACAGGGATGAAATTTGACATGCACTGTTTACACCAAAATTGTACGTCAGCATCAAAATTTCGTATCAAATCGATTAATGGGAAGAGGTGCCATTCCAAAATGCATTATCGATTCTCTACACTGTACGACGATGCTTAACATAAAACGCGTTTGATCGTGGAAGTATACAAGACAGGAGATGGAGAAACACTCCCACTGTAAATGTGTCTTTTCGTATTTATGTGAACTCGTTAATACAAAACTTGAAAGAATGAAATTTAGCATGCGAACCTTATCCTAAATTTGGATATATGTATCCAGTTTTGAAACAAATCCGTGAAAAAGTAGAAGCTTTATGTAAACACGTACTTGATTTTCTCGGCTGCAAAAAATGGGATCACATTTACAAAAGGATATTTTTAAACGTGTAGCCATTCAGGCTTAATGAAAATATTGGATGCATGTACAGTTATTGGATATAGCTTTATGCCCATTGCCCTCCATTCGTAGAAAATATTATACATGTTACCAGCAATGTTTGAAAAGCAGGCATTATAAAGAATGACTAGGCAATATATCGAATGATTCTTAGGGAAAAATATGAGACGACTAATTTTCACACATTTCCTAAACATAGTATGTAATGCAAAATACAAATCGGCGAAGTATAAAATGCTGACGCTAATCACACTTTTAACGTCACCTGGAAAATTCAACACTTGTCTCATACTATTTGCACATTCTCCGAAAGTGAAGGAATAATGCTTCTTTCAATTTCTACAGAATACACAACTTTTGAATAAAAGCCTTTCGTGACTCGTTTAATACTTTTCGTATATGCTGAGGCTGTTCGCGCATATTTTAGACAATTTTGTTTCTTTGTTGAAAAAATTCGTCTGCTCGGAAAAATCTATTTTCACAACAGTTGCATTTTTGAAAGTACAAGTTATCATCTCCTACATAAAATTTTTATTTATATGCAAAATGGGGCTTTTAAAGAAGCGATGGATGGAACGCTACGTTTTTTCTCTTTCCGAAGAGAGTTATTCTTATTCAGTTATTCAACGACGCTGTGAAAGCCATGGTTTTTCGATTATTGTTAAAAAGAAAAGAAAAAATCGTCAACGACTGGCTTCAAGTGCATAAATTCTTCCAAATACGTATGCAATGAAAAAACACAGTTCTTCGAATATTGAAAAGGTGAGATCTCGAATGTAAGAAAATCCTCCAAGTCAACGGTTTGTTGAAAAACCATTGAAATGGTCAGTATCAACTGTAAACAAATTATTAACACTGATTTGAATCTTGAAAAGGCCAAAAAATACAACGGTCATCGTCTTTCTTCACGTCATATTACTGAACGCAGAACACGCTGCAGAATTATTTAAGAAAAGCATTTATCAGAAGAAAAATGGGAAAATGTTATAAAAATAAATAGATCTTGGGTCTATTTAAATGACTGCAAGAATAAAAGATGAATTTAGTATAATAAAAGAGGAGAAAAAATCATAGATCATGGGTTAAAGGATCTAAAGGAAGTTTTTCTAAGGGATTAAAGATAGTTGATAGTTTTTCATATAACAGCAAAATTAAAGTATAGAAAGTGGGGGAAAATGTTAGGATCAACTCCACATACTATCGGGAACATATTTGATACCCAGTCTTCAAATATGAAAGACCATCTCCTTACCCACGATGGCATGAATCAGTAGAACTGCATCAAGACGAAGCAAGCAGCCTCACATCAGAATCCACCGTTAATTTCCTGGGAAAAAATAGAACAATAAATGGGTGCTAGGACTCTGTCCTTCATTGATATTCCTGCTGAATCTCCTGACACATCACCCATGGATTTTTGCACTTTTAAAATGTGCATTATCCAAACGACGACATACGACCCTTTGTGGGCTTTGGAAAGCTGTTCAAGAGGAATGGGAAAAAATACCTCTCAGCAGGCACTATCATCATAGAAGTTAAGATGTAGAAAGATAGTTAAGAATAGGGTAATCAAACTGAACATTTAAAATACACACACAAAAACAATGTAAAATGGCTTTGTAAATACCATAAAAATCGTCTAAAAAATGTGCGAGCAGCCTCTGTTGCATTTTGATTCTATACAATGTCCATGCATTGCTTACATTTCCTAGGGAAAGTGGACATAATATTTACATAATACATACTTTGCTACAAAACACCAAACATTCTATTTATTGCCAAGACATTTTATACAATACTTGGTTTTTATACACTGGCACATTTTTATTTATTTACACGTGTGTTGCAGCCAATTGAATGAAAACGTTGGATATATTTTGTTTTCTCTTATATGATTACACCTAAATTCATAAAGTATCACCCCGCCTTGTATCTGAATCTCACCTCGAATAGTAACACTGGCACTATGTTCAGTTACGAAATGGCCATCACCGGCTCATGTACCAACACCACCTGTAGGAGGAACTCTCCCTTTGGTTTTCTTGTATACTTACCCAACATAGCGGGTTTTCTGTTTAGCTTCGAAGTACAGTGAAGAAAATCGAGTATGGAACTCTTCCAATTGACCGATTGGGCCCAAAATTTGATAAAGACTTATAATTTAGGTATCAAGGCAACATATCAAATTTCATTTATCTACCTGGCTGGGTTTTGGGCTATTATATTCAAATTATTCAGAAAGACAGTTTTCTCCAAGGGGGTCACGGCCCACAACGAGTATCTTTGCTGCCCAGCATATATAACAGCATGAAACAAAATGTTTAATAAAAATTTAATAATTTAATTTTTAAATTCCTAGATATACATAATAACGAACCACGTTATATTATTAATAACGAACCACAACAATTGTTAATGACTTACGATTACTAGACGTGTTACATCGATTAAGGTAATCAAGATCAAATGATGTCCAGATTTGAAGTCAACATTCAGTGAAGTTGGGAAGCCTAAATTTTACAAATATTTGTTAGCTAGGTTTGAAAACATTCTAAAATTGGCATATGGCATTATTTTCTTGTTTGGACGTACTTAAGGTGAGAGCAATTATTTTCATTTATGAAAGGCATTAAGACTCTATCCTGATTAGTCTCATCAAGCAACCACTGCGAACAAGATATACTTCAAATAAGAGAAGCTGGTAGCAGAGAAACGATGCCGAGGACCGAGATAAAAACACTAATTTTACTTTTGTTCTTGTTCTTTTTAATATGTAATAACGCAGGTTTATTTTTTTCGAAATGAACCTGTGTTTCTGTAAAAATTGAAGGGTTTCTTTTAATTTTTCTGCGGCCCACATAAACATAGATCTTGTTTATTTGGCCCATGCTAGCATTTGAGCTTGTCATTCCTGGTCTACTCTGACGATCTAATTCAAAGTTTAACTGAAATCTACCATTTCGGTGTAAAGACCACTTGCTAAAACTCATTCTTCCAACTTGTTGCGTTTTCGAGTCATCGATTTCTCATTGGGGATGGCGGTTATTGCAAAAATAACCTTTTTTCGGTTATTCAGGTGTTTTCCACCTCTGGTTTAACCTGGCGGTTCTAACCGCTAAAAATAACCGGTTTTCGTTTTTTTTTTATAAAAAAAAACAAATGCCGCTTGTAGACAAAGTTTTTTTATTAATATTGTTTTTATAGGAAATCAATCTATTTGCCAATATTTATCCGTTCATAAAGACTTTTCAGCAATTCGCCAACCAACAGACGCCTCGAGGAAGCGGTTGTCGTTGATTAGCCTAAGATGATGAAATTCAAAGCATCACAACTTGGTAAATTTTAATCTAACCGAACCTAAAATCGAGCCTATCTTCCGATCCGATTTTTTTACTCGGTAATTGGATTTTAAAAAAATAACAGAATAACCGGGACAAAAAATAACCGAAAAAACCGGTTAACCAAAACAAAAAAAAAACGGTTTTCGGTTAAAACCGGTAGGTTTTTCCCATCCCTATTTCACATACACACAGATTGACAAATAGGCATACAGTCAATCTGTTAATGGATTTGATCTAAAGTTCGAGACATTTCTGAAATTCTGTGATAAAACCACATGCCAAATTTCATCTATTTAGCTCTTGGCGTTTATGAGTTATCATGTTCACACGCACACGGATGGACAGGCAGACAGAATTCTCATTGACGGATTTCGTTCAAAATTTGATACTGATCTACAATTCTGATATGAAGACCGCACACCAAATTTCATCGGTCCAGCTGGTTGCGCTTTTGAGTTATCGTGTTCTTAGACAGGCACACATTATTCCCCGAGTGGTTTTGTTCAGACGCGGAGAGATCTAAGGTCACGAACGCTCCACTCCCCGCAAATTCGACCGCTCCATGCCAAAACCGGTCATCAGCGTGAAAAACCGATGAGAATTGGAGCGGTGTGCTCGAAAGTTTGGATATTTAGCCTCTGCATTTGGACCTCCGGGGCATAAATGCTGAAATGCGACTTGTGTAGATTTTTTTTACGTGCGGGAGGGAGGGGGAGGCTCTCTACCTCCAGAGCAAGGGTGTCTAACTGGCGGCCCACGACTAATATCTTTTCGGCCCGACAAACATGACATTATGCAAGAAAATTTCTAACAAAAATTTCGTAGCTTAATTTTTTAACCCTTTATAAGGGTATGGTAAGTATACGTACCACCAAATTCATGGATTTTTAAATGCAATTTTTAAGGTTGGCATAAGTTCTCGCCATATTTTTAGATGAAACAAAAATCAAGATGCTCCATTTTCTAATCTCAAATCATAAGGAAGTACATATCTTGACTTTGTAATTGATGATTAATTAATAAAATTAATTCACGGAAAATAAATGTCATCCAATAAGCTAAATGAACTTCGTTTCTTAAATTAATCTCAACCACAAAGTTATTTTATTATACCACTTTCATAAAAAAGTGGTTAAAATCCTATTTATGCACAATTATTAATAACGAGCCGCACTATTCGCCAATTATTAGTCATAAAGCCAATTATTAGTCAATGATTATTAGTCATAAATCATCGTTGCACCATTTCCCCCACCAACAGCAGCAAATATTTTAGCAGCCGATAATAAGGTAATCCAGATACAGTGCTGCTTAAATTTGAAGGCAAAATTCAGTGAAGTTGGGACGTCTGAATGTAAGAAATATTTATCTGCCTGTTTTGAGAAACTTGAAATTTGGCATACGAAATTATTTCCACGTTTGGACATACTTATGTATCCGATCAGTTATTTTCACTTATCAGAGGAAATGTCTCATATCAGATACAGAATCACTGATATTCACCTTGAATGAGTTTATAGATTAATCTCTGGGGACGAGCTGCCCCTCTAAGTAGGAATGCTGGTAGCATAGAAGAGATGCCAGGAGTCGGAAGAAAACATAAACTTTACAATTGTCTTTGTTCTTTTTTGTATTTTTTTAGAAATAAACCTACGTTCCAATAAAAATGTGAAATGAAAAATGTTTTTTTTTTAATAATTTAAGTCCACATAAGCTTATTTAAGGCCCACATAAGTTTATTTGGCCTGTGATAGCATTTGAGTTTGAAACCCCTGCTCTAGAGGAAATTGGAGCACGTAGGAGGTGGGAAGTACGCGCAGTAGGGATCGGAGTGACCAGTAGCGAATTGATTTATATTGCTTGGAGGGGCCTTGAATGACCTTCATAAATGGATGGACTAAAAATGGAATGGCGTGGAGAGCACCCACGCCATTCCATTTTGTGGAGAGTGGAGCGCTCGTGAATGACCGGCTTAAAACGCGGAAGTTCACCAAAACCTCGAGGTCGAATTTTTGGACAATAATATTGTATATTTCGTATATGAGAAATAAAAAAGTATACGGCAAGAAAATAAAGAACGCTTTACAGGTCATCGTTCATTACTACGAGAAAGAAAAGATGTTTCTTTGGACGCTAGAAACCAAAACATTTTCGAAAAGAATGCAACATTTTATTTACTGTCATATGTTATCCAGGGTGCCATATATTAACCAGACTATTATCGTCGACTTTGTCTGAAAGAAAAAGAATTCTCTTTTATCAGATGAAAATGCTGCTTCCAAAATATTGCGCATGGGTGGAATATGGTAATTCTAATAGGAGAGATTGAGGTACAGCATAACACCGGTTAACCGAACCAAACGGGGGGCGTTTCGGATAACGATTTTTTTCAGTTAAGCCATGAACATCAATTAATATTTTCTTTTGATTACAGTATGTAATTCCGAAATGTCTTGAGTGTAAAACGAATTCAAACTCTCTTTGTAAGCTACACTCATGTTCTGTATTAAAGTTAACAGTGCGCCGGGTACAATGTTCGTACAGGTGAATTAGGGCGCAATGCGCGTTGCAGGCACAGGTAAACAATATCGTAATTAATTTCGATTAATTCGTATCGTTAATACCCATTGATTTTAATTTTAACATGCTAAAATTAATCACTGACCTTCTTGTTGAGGCTTAACAGAAAAAAGTGAGGATATCGTTTCAAAAGAGCCTCGCCTTCTCGATTATTTCCGTGCAGTACAGTGCGTGTTGTTTGGATTTGCGATTTCAGAGGCATTTCGGGGGTTTCGGTTAACTCGAGTTCGGTTAAAAGGGGTTTTATTGTATATGGAAGTAGAGTGCGATGTCTTCTGGTCTGTAGATCACAAAGTTCTTGTATTTTGCAATTCATAACCGAAACTTAGAATCTGAAGGGCAATATTTCGGAAGCTATTACTGACATGTTGTTTGGAGTGAAAAATTTCAAACAAAGCTAAATACCATGTCAAAATTACAAAGTTCAGTTGCTTCCTAAGATAGAATGCAGGATTTTAATTTTTATTGGTTTGATGTGAAATAAGATGTTCAGGAAATATCAACAAAAATATTTTATGACCATACTACTCATCCAAGAAATTCACTTAAATACACATTCCGAAAAAAAGTCGTAAGTAAAACCAGCTGGAATGTTCACCCATCGACTTTCTCGTATACTTATAGAATACGGAGTGTTTTGTATTTAACTTCATAGTGAAGAGAATCGACTGTACTGGTAGTTTCAGAAACCTGTGCCTATCACTTTTGGACGATTCTACTTCTCAAAGGTATGACAGGCAGGGAGTCAGAAAATCTGTTTTCCGGAATTCTTTGTTTGGGGCGTTTTTGTTTTAGCTATTCTTTTCCGATATTGACGCTTATGTTCTCTTTGAATGTCCTATTTCGTTTTAATTCAAACTTGGGTGATGTTTCTACATATTGCTTAGTATAAAAAATAAATATCTCCTCCTCCATCTTTCATCTTACCCCTATTTTGTTGAAATCAAGCCGACCTCGCAAAAGCGCCTATGGTTTCCGTATATAAAAACAGATAGTATGTTGGACCTTTTTGATCTATTGAGTCCAAAATTTGAAATAGATCTACAAGTCTGGTGTCAAGACAGCATACCTAATTTCATTTATCTTGCTTGTTGTGTTTTTGAATTAATATCATGTTCCCATACACACGAATGGACAAACATAATTTCAAAAATACCTTTTTCCGGACTCAGAAAGACTCCACTAAAACGTGGAGATTCATCAAAATGTTGAGGTTTTGACGGTTACGTTAACTTCTCTGTGTGTATTTCATATATGAGAGAGTGAAAAAAGCATTCAATACGTTTGGGAGTGTGTTTATGTTGATTTAATTTACGTTTAATGCATCTTTTCCCATTTTTTTCATTAATGATTCCGATTCCTGTTTGAATTAAATAGATTTTTAAATTAACAGATTTCTTGCATTTTACTGTTTTATAATGTCTAAATTTAAAACATATAGTTATTTAAATAGCTCTGGATAGCTGAAATCAAAGACTGTTTAATTTAATTTCAAAAACAGTTTATTAACTTAAAAATATATTTTAGACACTATCAAGAAATTCACAGGTGAAATTTAAATGTGTATTAGAATCAGCAGTAAGAACACTAGGGCTGCAGTGCAAAAATAATTTGCAGTTCGTCGATTAACAAGCAACACCACCTATTTCAATTTTTTTGAAATTACAGAGGAAGAAAATACTCAATTCTTCGCAACCAATGACGAATATTTCGGAATTTTTTTAACATCTGATATCCGCTTGTTCCTACCAGATTTGAAAAAAAAATTCAGTCATCTTCATTATTGGTTGCGAAAATTTGAATATTTTGTTTCTCTTTGTAATTTCGAAAAATTGAGAGGTGGTGTTTGTTGCCTGTTAAACGACGATTTAAAACTGCTGTATTAATGTTTAAGTGTGCATTGATCTCGTTATCCAAATTCACATGCTCATGGGTTTTCGGATTTAAAGCTGTAAGACATTTTAATCCTGTAATGAAATTTGTTACAAGTTAAATATGGTTAGCTTGAAGGTTCTTGTTTGTAAACACTGAATTATTAGATGATAGTTCTCTAATTTTCCAATTTTTAATGAAAAATAGTGATTGCCACAATTCCCATGCATTTTTATGACTTTTTTTTGTTGGGATCAGTAACAGACTTAAAACAACCGGGCAATAAGACTTAAAAGCAAACAGTTTTATCATCTAACTGACTCCATCTCAAAACGAAAATGGGATTTGACAGTTCGTAACTGTTTTTGTTAGCTCTTAAGATACGTGGAAAAAATAAAGAAATGCTATTCTTTATCGATAATAAATTGTTAGTAAGCGAAATAATAATGTTTTAGAAAGCCAAGTTGCTAAGTTAATGTCAGCAACATTTTATTGGGCCTTATCGAGTTAAGTTTTCATTGAAACACACTTTCACTTTAAAGCTGAAATATTTTAAATAAAACAAAACGCATCCTTTACGATATTTAAAGACTCTACAAATGTATGAATGTCATATGATAGACATGCTAAATGTATCACATCTCATTAGATGTAGAGTAGGGATAGGAAAAACCTACCCTTTTTTTTTTAAACAGAAAACCGGTTTTTTTTTGTTTCGGTTAACCGGGTTTTTTTTGTTATTTCTTTGTCCCGGTTATAACCGGTTATTTTTTTAAAATCCAATAACCGGGTAAAAAAAACCGAATCGGAAGATAGGCTCGATTTTAGGTTCGATTAGTCTAAAATTTACCAAGTTGTGAGGCTTTGAATTTCGTCATCTTATGCCAATCAATGACAACCGCTTTCTCGAGACGTCTCTTGGTTGGCGGATTACTGAAAGAGTCTTTATGAACAGATAAACATTGGCCAATGGATTGATTTCCTCTAAAAATAATATTAATAAAAAAACTTGTCTACAAACGGCGTTAGTTTTTTTATATAAAAATAACCGAAAACCGGTTATTTTGAGTGGTTATAACGCCAGGTTAAACCGGAGGTGAAAAAAAACCTGAATAACTGAATCCCGGTTATTTTCACAATAATCGCCGTCCCTATGTTGAGATTTCAAGCCTGGGAGAGGTGCCTATATGGCGATAAAATGCAATTCAGAACGATTTTTAATTAACCAATTAGCTTTTATTAATTGAGATTTAAATGGAATTTCGCGTATTTTCTAAGTTTGAATCTAATTGCTTTGATGAATTTCATCGCAAGGAAATACTTTCAAAAAGCATTTCAAATATATTAGTTTAACAGTTGTGAAACCTTCCCTCCAAGTTTTAGAATATTTTAGAATTCTTTTTAAAAGTAATTTTTAACTATATTTTTTCATATTATTTTGATCGCTTCTTTCCATCATTTGATCCCGCTTCAAGCTTAGGAGATCCATCGGCCATAAATGTATTAGCGTTTTAAAAAAGAATGTTAAATTAACAAATTAAATCATGAACTCAGTATTAATTAGCTAGCGTATAGGATTACCTCCCAGTTTTGAAGCTACAAGAACATCTCTATCTCTTAGAAAATGCGCGATGAAATCCAAAATTAAATTGACGCGGGACACTTGATATGTGGCATGCGAACATAAATAGACTCCATTTCATAACTACTTCCAATTTCTGTTCTTTCATTTTCGGAAAAATATTTCATAACCACGTCCAATTAACTCTTCTTTCTTTTCGGGCTGTGGTAACCTGGAGATAAGATCTCGGTTTCGGGAACAGAGGATTCTAGTTTCTATATCTCATTCCACCAAAGATCCAATGTGCGTGCATGTGGGCTTGGTGAATGCTAAATCTGAACATCAAGGATTGAAAGTCCTCTCGCTGGGGAGGTGGAAGCTTGGAGAGGGGGTTGCCAGCTCAAGTGTCGTCCTCGTCAACTCACTGCCATTCAAAATTTCGAACTCCATCCCAAAATAGCCCTCGAGTTAGTTCCAAACGAGGCGTTAATATAACTGAACTCAAGAAAATATGACCACGCTAAGCACTTTTCATAAAATGAATTCTTAAGAAACTGCTGAACAGCTTTGACGTTGTATCATTTCCTAATAACTTTTTCCATGATAATAAAGAGTATTGCGAAATTTAGCCTTTTTGCACGATTTTCCTTTATGTTAAACAGCATCAAATTAACCAACTGTATGGAGCAGGATATCACCTTGAATGTGAATACAAGCGCAACGAAAAAGTAAACAAATTAGAACGTCAATAACTCATAATAATGAATCCTAATCTGAGACATAAAACATACTATATGTCTGATGTTTTAAAACGCTGATACTTTTTCCCTCTCGCTTGACCGTACGTGGAAAAGAAAACTTAAGAAGGCAATGGCGGTTAATCCTCGTGCATGAAACACACATTCCACAATCAGCCTCTTGTGTTAATAGAAGGCATAAATTATAAGCCAAGAATCCTTCCGTTGTATATCAACGCAACCGCCTAGCTCTCCTGTTTCTTTAGAGAACGGAAACACGTGATGTTGGCTCGTATTGAAATGATAACACATCAGGCCGGTTGGCGAGTTTTTGCTGCTGTTAGAGCGGAAACACGGAGCTTATCGATTCCGCTCGTGCCTCGTTGCCGGTCGAGTATTGTTTAACAGAGCGTTTTCCGCCGGGCTGTTGCAAATTGGAGCTTTAAATTTGGATGCGAAAATTCGGTGTTTGACCGGTAAGTTGCGTTTGATTTGCGTGTTAGTTTCGGATAAATGGAGTATCGGTTACTTCTGTTGATCTCTTGAAATCAAGTTGTTGAGTGGGAAAAAATTGATTAAAAAGTAGTTGCGAAAGATTTACGAAAGGCGTTAAGGTATTCATTTTATCCCGTTTGATGTATTTATATACGCATGTTTACTTTTGATGCTATGATTTTAAGTGTTGATGGTAATTTTAAATTAGAAATGTTTTATGCAATCAGTTTTGTAATTCAATTAGCACGAAAAGCATAGAATCAATATTGGTTGCTTTTAAAAATTTAAATAAATTTTTGTATGTGTGTATTTAATTTTAAATATATATGCATGCATGCATGCATGTAAAACTTTCATTTTCCATCTTAATAATATGTTCAGGCTGGGCTGGCTGGAAGTTTGCAGAGAGAGGTTGTCAGATCAGGTGTCGTTCTCATCATCTGACCACGGTTCAATATTACGAGGTTCGTCCCGTGTTGTTTCAAAACTGGACGTAATTATAACTAAAAACTGAACTTAACAATATGTGACATTAAATGTACAATTTTTGGATTTTTTAAAATCATTTTCTTGTATGCAGAGTACACAATTAGAAAATAATGTCAGCATCTAAAAATTCCAACCTCAAATTTAAGCCCGCAAAATATATTTTTGTAACAATGGCTATCAGTCTGTCGGTTTTTTAGTGAACACGATAACAAAGGAAAAATTTGGTCAGTTGTCTATACAACCAAATATATTACTATGAAATTTTAGGCGAAGTCTAAGAGAAGTCTTTCTGTCCGTCAGTCCGTCCATGTGCATGTGAACACAATAACTCGTAAACGCAACGAGCTAGATACGTGAAATTTGACGTATGATTTTATTTCTAGAAACATTGATGTTTCTCATTTTGGATTAAACCCGTCAATGGGGGGAGGGGGGTCAGTCTGTTTGTATGCCTTTGTGTATATGAAGACGATAACTTAAAAACTCAATTAGCTAAATCAGGGGTTCCCAACCTTCAGGTTATTCCTCGCATTCCCTTTGATTAATCATTATTTTTTCGCATACCCCCTACTTTCATATCCTCCCCCTCACACACCAATCATCCGTCTATGCAAAGAAGTTTTTATCGACAATGTTAAGAGCTTATGTTAACTTAAGAGTCAAATGCCTGGAATTAATAATATTTACTGGACTTATTTTAGATTTTGTTGCATTTTTACAATAGGCCAACAATAATAATTTCTTAATTATAATTTCGCGTTAACTTATAAGGATGGCTAAAAATTACACTCTGTAATAATCGACTTTACAAGTGGTGTAGTTATTAAATTGTAAGCATTAACTTGGGGAAACAAAATTCTGTAACTTTTTTTTATTTCCTTATGTTTTCTTGTTTCCGCCATTACCAAATTTAATTTCGCGCACCCCAACTAGTCCTTCGCCTGACCCCCCGGGGTACGCGTACCACAGGTTGAGAACCTCTGAGCTAGATAAATGAAATTAGTTATGCAGTCTCGACTCTCAGTTCTGTATGTCAAAGGTGAAACATTGTAAATAACAATTTTATAGTGGCGTTATCGCAACTTTCGCTGCCAGGAGCGAATTTGTAGCATGCCGCCCTGCCTTTACAAGTTACATAGGGCTTTTAAACCCCACTAAAAAAATAAAAAGTTCTAGAAAAATCATTTAATTGGTAATTTATTTCTTCGTTTCACGCGCTATATCCCTTCAAAAAGATTTTAAAATCGCGCGTCCACCACCAGTCTTTCTTTCATGTATCGCGAGCTTCCGACAAAAGGCGAAAACTACAAATAAATTGCATTATTTAAATTTTTTATACAGACACTGATTCAGCTAGTCCCACTGCTTTTCTTAGCTATAAAATTGTTTTCCTGCTCGTTTGATTTTGCCACTCCCCTTCAGCTACGCCACTGCAATTTTAGGATTTTACAGGAGAGCGAAAAAAAGTTCCAAAGCGCAATGTATTGCAATACGCAATTATTTTTTCGAGAGCGATTTTTTTCCCCTTTTCGGCCTACAACTGCGACACTTAGTCAAAGATGTGGTCAAAATAATGCAAATGCAATAAAAAAACCTATCAAAATTGGACTTAAGGGGAGTCGGGAACCCCCTATATCGACAATGCTAAATTGGCCCTTTTCGATGTACCTTTTCTCGAAATCTGTTATAGATACACGTTTGAAATTTTTTATACAAGTAAAGTACACCTTTCTCATTATACTGAAATGAGCTTCTAGTTAATTTTTAATTTTTTATAAATTTACAAAATAGTAGACATACTACATTTACAAAATAGTAGAAATAATAGACGTAGTGAAATTATACCCTATTTTGACACAAAAAATTTATAAAAAATAAATTTTTGATGTTTATTTTTTTTAAAAAAAAAAGCTCATTTCAGTATAATGAGCAAGGTGTACTTTATTTGTATAAAAACTTTCAAACATGTATCTTACTTAGTAAACACATTAGCCTGTGAAAATCGCAGGATGCAGCTGAAAATAGACTTGCTTCCAACCAGTGGAAATCGCAGTATAAGCAGTCAGAGGTGTAATATTCAGTGCTTCCATCAATTCTTTTTGCTAGGGAGCGTTCCTAATACCTTCATTTATTTCGTCTTCCTCTTCTTCTGTTGAAACCCCTTTGTCAAGTTCAACAGCATACAAGTATTGAAAAGAGAGGAAGAAAATATGCTTCCCTGACACTTACGTCAAAATTATAGCGAGAGCCTACTTCATTTTGTATACACACATACGCTTTGTATCTTTTAACATTGGCTCGTTACGGTGCTTTACAAAATCACTCGTAATAGCGGGATTCTCGTTAAAAACTGTACTTGTATCGGAATTTCACTGTAGTTCATCTTTAAAAAAATATTGGATCAATTTTGCTTTTAAAAAACTTAGTTTCTGAAGAATTTTCTTTCTCAACATTACCTTAAATATAATAGAGTTACCCCTAATGTGACCGTGTGGATGAATCAGCTAAACAGCTATATAACTAAACTAAACTCTATTAAACTCTGTACTTCGTATACCAGAAAGTAAAAAGAGTGCTTTTCTTTCGATACTTATTTTAATTATCACATTTTATTAGATGAAGCAGAAATACTTTATTAAAGACATAACCTGTTCAAATATTATTTTTGCAGATATGCTCATGACTTTTCTGTCTCTTCTAGCGTCACATTACGGGGAACGAGGACGTTCATTGACATATTTGATCGGTTTTTTCACTGGGTTTCCTTTGTGTTGCAACCCAGGATGTACGAATGTTAGAACTTCCGGATGATCAAATTTCCGTATTCCACTAAACTGAAACTTTCGCAGAGTTTATAGAATTTTATAGATTTAAGTACTGATCGGAATTGAGAAAACATTTCTGTTGGTATTTACCACATAGTCGCTTCATAAATCATAATATAAAGGTTGTTTTTTTTTTGTGCGTAAATGGCAAATTCTCGATTCTTTTTTCTGAAATCCTTTTCTTTGTATACATTAAAGCTAAAATGTTTAGCAAAATTAAGAGAAATTCTCAGTCAAGGAATGAAGTATTCTAATTTAAAGTTTAAAATAAATTGCTTTATTATTTTTGAAACAGTTTTGAATTGGATTAATAATTATACAATTAGTTTCAACCAGTTCTCTTAAAATAGCTACTTATTCGCCGACATTTAAAATTTTTATACTGAAATATGAAAGATTTTCTTTTGAATTAATTTTGTTAATATTTTTATTATGTAATAAAATTACTATAACTGAAATCTCTGTACATCAAAAATTCTGTCCTTGATTCAGGTGCTAGTATACTTTTTGTCAATTTCCTTCTAGCGAACGCGTAAATGTTAGTTAAATTGTCCTTTACCGCAATATTGGCATTCTGTGCTACTGGGAATAAACTCTTAGAAATAAAATTTATAATCATTAAAATTCCGCAAATCGAAGTGCTCAATTTTACGATGTTTGATTGCGATAGTTCAAACGATGCAAGTTACGATATAAAATCACGAATTCGTGCTAAATATCTATCATAATAATGAAGAAACGACTGAAACTTTGTCTTTATTGTGTACATTCAACAGCGATACTTAACAGCTTCAAGAATTGCTAAAATATAAGGTATTGTATATTAGATACTCTGTGAATGTGAAATTTATTGCTAAGTTTCTTAATGCAATTGGAATTCATTACGCTGATGGTGGTCATGTATACTTATATATAGAGAAAAAGTAAACATTTATGAGATCATTAATTTTCAAGTAAGTAGTCAGCGGCAATGTTCTCCCTTCGACTCGTTACTTCCACAACACTGCACGTTTTGCGTTTAGCTTCGTCAAGTAATGAAGAGAATAGAATACGCATTTTGAACCTCTTCTCTGTCACCGATTGGATCCAAAATTTGATAGATCTACAAATATGGACGACAAAGCAAATTTCAGTTAGCTAGCTCATTGGATTTTTGAGTTATCGTGCTTATCATATTCAGAGAGTTACAGACACAGCTTACCCGTAGACGTATTTAGTCTAAATTTTTATGCAGATCTACAATTTTGGTGTAAAGCTCTATAGCGTCAGACTCGGAAAATAGCCGATCTTTATATCAAAAATATTTATTTGGTTATTTACAAAAGAAACGGTGCAAGAAATTTGAAGAACTGGTTTTCCAAGCTTGAAATCTAAATCATTTACAATCGTTCACATTACGCACGCAATCTGCGTCTCGAGAAACAATACGTAAAAAAACAATGATAAAGCGGTGATCAGTTCAGTGTTTTAATTATAAGACTGGAAACTGAAAACAATTCGTTACAGCTCATATACTAGAATTAAATCATCTAGCTTGTTGTGCTTTTGAGTTATTACGCTTACATACACAAAAGCAGACAACCAATTGAGGTATTTGGTCCAAAATTTGACACAGATCTTTAACATATTGGAAAATTTCGTTTATCTAGCTCGTTTCATTTTTGAGTTATAGTGTTCACATGCACGAGGACGAACGGATGCTCGAACTTCCCGATCTAAAATTTCGCTCAAAATTTGATAGAAATCTACAATTTGCCGTTAAGACCGCGTATCCAATTTCATCCGTCTATCCATTCCATTTCTGAGTCATCGTGTTCACAGACAGAAGTTTTTTCGGATTCGGGAATTTTAAAAACTGATGATTCATCAAAACTTGGAGGATGAATTTTTTGACCATTGGCGTACTTTCTCCTACTATTCTTCTTATACAAGAACGAAAAAAAACCTCAAAGATTTATAAACTCTAGGAACAAAATTTTGTTTCTTTGATTCTTCCATATTCGTGAATTCGAATCTGTATTATACTATAACGAACCAAAGATATCTGAATGTTTTGAGAAATCTGAAGCCCATACCCATGTGGATTATGGAGCAAATATTGTATTCACGTGTCAATTTCATTAATTTCTAGAAATATATCAACTTTTCCTACTAAGTTATTATTCTAGCTTGATATAAAAGTTGTAATTAAAACTACATTGAATTGGACAGATGGCTGCTCACATATGAAATCAAACTGGGGGAATTAAATATTGATTTTATGGGCGTTGTTAAGTCATGGTCTATCAGCTGCCCATAAAGCTGCGATGATTCATGCATCTGGTCGGTTATAATTGCCTTTATATTAGTCATAAAATCAATAATGAACCATTCATGTTCGTTATTGATTTTTTTTCTCTGTCTTTTCTTTTTGTTTCCATACTCATATGGGGGATTGACTGACTTTTTTCATGTCTCCAAAAATATTAACTGTCCCCGATGTGGTCTTTCAAAAGTTCCAGATTTTGAAATAGTTGCTGTCATTCCATCACCATTTAGACTTGTGACTAGTTTTTCTGATTGTTCTCAAATCTCCTTTTTAACAATGAAGTCAATTCACATGGCATCATAATCACGAGACAAGTACAACTGCGCATGCCATTTAACCACACATCTCCTTTGCATCGAGTCTTAACGTTCTTTTGCTTCTTGCAAGATGCACGATGAATGCCTCGGGGCATTTGATGTGTGCCGCGTGAGTTAGTGTTGACTGCATTGTTGTTTGCTTTGAAATCTCCTTGTTAACAATGAAGTCAATTCACGTGACATCATAATCACAAGACAAGCATAACTGCGCATGCCATTTAACTACACATCTCTTTGTGTTACATCGAGCCTTGACGTTATTTTGCCTGTTGCAAGATGCACAATGAATGCCGTAGGGCATTTGATGTGTGTCGCGTGAGTTAGTGTTGACTGCATTGTTGTTTGCTTTACAAATCTCCTTGTTAACAATGAAGTCAGTTTACATGACGTCATAATCATAAGACAAACTTTGCTCATGCCATTTTACTACGCATCGCCTTACGCTGCACCGAGACGTGACGTCCTTTTTCCTCTTTCAAGATAAGATTGCATGATGAATGCCCTGGCGCATTCGATGTGTGTCACGTGAGCCAGTGTTGACTTCATTGTTGTTTTTGCTTTCTTAATTTACGATGTTTTCTTATTATAATACTTCCTCTTTACATGAAGAGAAAGTATTATAATCGTCAAAAACATTCTACCTCGAGATTTTGATGAAATCCCACTTTTGAAACCTCCCAGAGTCCGAAAAATACACTTTTCGAGGTATGTTTTATCTGTGAATGCGGTAACTCAAAAAGGCACTAAGCTACATAAATGAATTTCGTCTTGTGGACTTACCCCCAAAATTGCAGATCTGCATCAGATTTTGGATGAAACCCATGAAAGGGAAGTCTGCCTGTCGGTCCGTGTCATGAATATAATTTAAAAACCCAGCAAGTTAGATGAGCGCAATTCGGTATGCGGTCTTCAGACCAAAATTAAAGATAAGTATAAAATTTTGGACCCAACCGGTCAAAGGAAAAAGATCCAAAATTCCGAAAAAAGCCGAAAACGTCATTTTTGGAATTGTGTGTGTCTTTGAGTTCGATAACTCTAAAACGCAACAAATTAGACTGCTTAAATTCGGTACGTGATTTTCACACCAAACTTATACATCCATATCAAATTTTGGATCCATTCGATCAAGGAGAAGAATGGGTAGAAACGCATATTCAATTCTCTTCACTATGCTACGAAGCTAAACATAAAAAACATAAGAAAGGCGCAGTTCGGATCTGCGCCGTAGATTTTTCGTGAAAACGTCGGGATAAAATCATAAAACGTGTATTTCGTATTAATATGTAATTTAATTATCAATTTCTGTAATACAATATTTACACGGAGTAGTATAATGGTTACAGAATAGATAAAACACAGTCTACCGCCGATAAAATTTGTAAATATTGTATTAAAGAGATTGATAATTAAATTGCATATTAATACGAAACACTTGTTTTATGATTTTATCCCGACGTTTTCACGATACATCTACGGCGCAGACCCGAACTGCGCCTTTCTTATATTTTATTTAGAGTAGCTTTTGATGGCGCCATCTGTTGACAGTATATAGAACTACATTTTGCGTATGCGCAGTAAAACATTATTTACTACAAATGCTACTATTTCCCGTAATACTCAAATTTTTGAATTCGAATTTTAGTACATTTCTTTTACGTATTGTCAAGTATTCTGTAAGTTTCGTACAATACGAAAGAAAACTCTGCATGTTATAATAAAAAAACATGCGGAGTGAGAAATTTTCGATTTAATACCAATTTTTACTTATATTCTGATAAATATTTTTGTTGTCTCACTTTGGGTCCTAGTAATACTCCCCAAGATCTTTAAGATGACATCAGAATCAACCTCCTAGCTACACGCGTTTCCACGCTACACTTATTTATAACCTTGCATAAAGCTAATTCATAACAATCACGCGCATGCGCCTACACTGGTACGATGACGTCACAGGCAAAACAAATACTATGCGACAAACTCTTATAGATATGGTCTACCTGTTGTGGGGTCAACCATGCTTTTCGCATTATTAGTTTCGTAGTTATTAGCGATTCAAATCTGACGGTATTTTGTCACACATGAAAGTTCGACCGATTATCACTGTAACGAGCGGAAAGACGTTTATACGTCAAAACGCGCCATAATGTGTAAATATGCAAGAACGTCGAAGGGAGAACACTCCAATTGTTTTAAAACAATCCTAAGTTTTTACAATACATCCGAAGTAGAAATTAATTGTACATGTTTGCGTTTTTTAAGTATTGTTTTATTTTTAGTTAAGGATGTTGGTTCGTTGCTTCGTTATAATTCTTTGTAAAACTACGTAACATCGGAGTTTTGTTATTGATAGGACATCTAAAATGCCCTAGTCATTGTGCTTTTTCCTCGTGTATTTTTCGCTTTGCATTCTCTTTTGGTAACAATGCAGCGAAGTGCTTTATGATAAGATAAATGATTCTGGGTAGTTGCATAGATATTTGCTTTAATTTTCGATTAGATAAATGAATTGTTTCTCTTTGAAAAGGAAGGTCAAAAATTTGAAAAATACCTCTGAAGAACTCTCAAAGAATGTAAGTAACGCAACTTTTATTTGCTTTATTATTAGGTTTTGTTTTAGGATGTTTTGTTCCCTCCAAACAATAATAGTCTAAAAACTGCTGTACAATACTTTACTTATTTGTTTACGAAGTATACAAAGTGAAACTTCAGTAAAAATTCGATCAACCGCCACTGTCCGGAGCAGTGTTGTGACAGATAACTTAATAGAAGTCTCTTAATGTACAGTAACGTGATTCCACTGCTGGAATGGGACGAAAATGAAATCTTCTAAAAGCTAACAATACATACAATTTTGTATTTAATTTTACAAAACGATCAATATGAACTTCAATATAAGAGTAGTAATGTTACAGAAATGAAGACTTCGATTTTTAGACGATGACGGATAACAGAAACTGGTGGTTAAACAAGTGACGGTTAATCGAAGTTTTACTATATCGTAATCGTTAAAAAATTCAACCCCTAGATTTTGATAAATCTTCATGTTTATACCTCCCCGAGTCCGAAAAATCCATTTTTAGAATTATGTATATCTGTTTGTATGTGAACACGATAACACAAAAATTGATTTTAGTTCTGTATCAAATTTTGGACGAAATCGTCCCTATCGGATGGAACGAAGTCTGTCAGTTTGTGTGCAGGTGAACACGATAACTCCATATCGCAACGAGCTAGATAGGTGGAATTTGATAATTTTATTACTAAAATTGTAGATTTGTATCAAATATTAGATAGGATCTTTCAGAACTATCCGTTGCTATTCGAATATCTTTGTGTATGAACGCAATAACTCAAAAACGCAACAAGCTAAGTGGAAGAATTTTAGGACATGATCTTTATATCCATATTGTAGATCTGTGTTTAATGATGTTCTAAATTTATCGGCGAGTAGATTGTTTTTATGTATGCCTCCGTGTATGTGAACATGACAGTTGAAAACTCAGCAAGCAAGATAGGTGAAATTTTGTATGTGGTCTTGATACTAAAATTATAGATCTGTATCTCATTTTGGACCTAAATAGGGAAAAGGGAAGGGACCTAAATTATATATTCGATTCTCAGAAGTGTTTTCTCCTTGCCAGCTTTGGTATATAAAGTGGCCAGCCCTCCCAGATAAGCCGGCTGATTTTCTATTCTACCTCTCCAAGAAAAATGGTTTTAAAATGAAATAAGTCTCCTGTATTTGTCCTATATTGCCTCGTTTTATACTAATGAGTAAATAATTCATATTAAAAAAAAGATTAGCTAAATTTATTTTTTTAAAAAGTTAGCTTCTGAAGAATTCTTCCCTCCATCTTTTACTAGACATAGAATAGGGTCTCCATCATATGACCGATGTCATCTACATTCCTGAAGGAAAATTAATACACGCCTCTTTAACTCTTGCTTCTTATTTCGAAAATTTTTATAATTAACTATTACGTTGTCGATTTTGTAATTTTTTAATATATTTTTTTGATTTTTTTTTGCAGGAATGGAGTTAAGAGTCCGTCCGACGGGGGGTGGGCAGGGTCTCTCCAACAGGGGGGACATGACCTGCTGTACAAGGGAAGGGGCGTAATGAGGGAAAGCGCCTCTCAAATTTTTTTAGCCGGATCTTTGTTTATCTACTTGTTGAATAGCCCGTTGCTTGAACAGGGTGCAAAAATTCACTCCGACTGGGGGGAGGACACAGTATCCCCGACAGGGGGGCTTGGCCCCCTCCGGACTCCCACTTTACTCCAGCCTTGTTTGTGTAAGACCCCCCTGCTACTTCTCTTAACTAGTGTTCCGGATTATTCGCTGGAGTTGTAGAGCGCCCCGAAATGAAGTTTGAAAATGTGCTCACTTTATTCAAACTTCCTGCACGGCACAGTCCAGAGCTATCTATCATCAGGGGCATATGCACCCATTTAGGAAATATATTATTATTAACCCTCCAGCTGCTTAACCCGCGATTTACACTGGATGAAACTTATTCTTTTTTATGTTGCATCCCGCAAATTTCTCGAGACGCTGTGCTTATCTTTTACTATTATAGCGCTGAATTGTATTATTTTACTACAAAGTAACACATAAATAACATTTAGCTTTGCTTCAAAAAATATTTGGAAACTTTTCATCTAAATGGCGATATAAAAGAGCCTGCAGTTAGAGGGTTAACCGGAATTTTATTTCTTCTCTGTTGATGATATTGAGTTTAGATCTTAACGTCTTATGTTTGTGATGGCTACCTTTCAGGGCCGGTGCCGAGATACCTGACACAAATAGGAAAAGAAAAATTCATGCGGCCCTAGGCAAACAAAATTTTTTGTGCCCCCCCGTACCAAAACGTAATTATATGTTCGCATGTATACCCAAACAAAATATAGCCAAATATAAAGAAATTTGATGTAGAAAATGTATTGTTTTGTTAAATTAACGAAACATTATTGAAATTCCGTAAAAGGTAAAAACAAATTTCAGTAATATTCATTAAATTGTATTTTAAGCAGCAATAATTCATTAATATACAAAATAATACAGTTATAGTTATACACATATTGCATTCAGTATGAGGCGCGAAAGTCCGACGAACAAATGATGGGTTCGTTTGATGGACAAGTGTTCCATTGTTGTGGCAACCATACACAATCGCCTCGGTTCATCTAATGACAAAACTAGCTCTGCTAACTGGCAAGGTATTCATTAACAATTTACAAAGCCTTACAAACAATGGACACTATACCAATGAGTTTTTCTGATTCTTAAAGGTAATTTTAAATACTGTTTTTTTTTATGGATAACCCACAAAAACTGTGATAGTATTTGAAAATTGAATGTAACTGTATGAAATATTGAAAATAATTTTAAAGATATGCGTTATATATTTATAAGATCGCAATGTGCATGACAAATACATTTATTTATATTTTATACTAACCGCCTTCGGCGACCAACTTGGTCTCCGGGAATATAATTTCAATTGAATCTTGAATAATTTTTTTATTCAAGTTTCCCTTAAAAACGTCAGCCGATCGTTGTAGATATTTAACCCATGTTCTTTTAGTGGCCTTGCAACAATGTATGTTCTCTTCATTGTCTACATAATGTCCCTAATGGAGTCAAATAACTGATGTCATGTAACATCTAATTGCAAGATGTCAGCGCCATCTTCACTTTCTTATTCTTCTTGCCAAATATGCATTTCAACATTAAAATGGCGCAACACATTTTATGGCCAACGTCATGTTTGCTGAATTAAAACATGCTGAAAAAAGAATGAAAACATAGCATCCATAATCATTCATCTTACTGGATATATTTCTTCATATTCCTAATATCTCAGAGATCTTGGTTTACAGATTCCACAAAAATTTTAATGAAATAAAATATGAAAACAAAATGTATTAGAAGACCTTAGCTTTCAACAATGAAAGAGAAACACGCAATTAAATATTTGTTTAAACAAAGAAAACGGTTTGAATTGCGTTGCAACAATGAAAAGTATTATTGTAAATTATGCAAAAAAAACATTTTAAAAGGTTATTAAAATTAGAGAAAAATTGTACATTAACTTAATTGATATAATTGAAAAGGTAATTTTTTACACTTTCAGATGGCGTAAAAATGATTTTTGTGCTGTAATATTTTCGGAAGTTATTAAGGAAAAACGCTAAAATTTCTCATAATTTTTAATTAATTAAAATTTCAAAGAATGGCTCCTAGATGCACATTCCCATCCTCCAAAGAATGTTAAGTGCCAAATTCTGTAGCTCTAGATCCAGCGGTCTGTTCTGTAGAGCGTGCGCACACACCCACATTCTCCTTTATTATTAGTAGAGATCTAATTGTATTCTTAAACTGAGAATTGCATTCGGTAATTACAAATCTCTTTTATCTTAATTTTTTTTCAAAAATATTATTTGGTCTGCGATTTGCTAATTCTAAACGTCTATAGAAATACAGTAGTACATATGGTAGTATACATACTAGTTGAACAAGTTTGAAAATAAAGTTCTTTTCTTCAAAGTAATTTTCGTAACATCGAACTTTTCCTTTCAGTATTTAAGAGTAGTGTTTCTAAAGATTAACGGTAACAATTTTTTTTATAACATCTAATGGCAACCTTTTCAGCAGTGCTGTAGGTAGTCACAAAATAAGCGGTGCCGGACACTCTAAAAGAAGTGCCGGTGCTCTAACCTGGGTGACACAAATCGTGCTTTTTTAAAGACGTTTTCTTAATTTTTTCTTATTTATTTCTCGTGAAGAAAAAGCGCCGCTCCATCTCCACTACACCCCTACTTTTCACTCTGTATCGTTTCCTTCGAATGCGATACTTTAATTTTCAAATCTGGGATAGATACGCAATTAATAAGTTTATCGCATGTGGGTAGCAAGAGTCTGTGGTAGCTTGTGATTTATCTATTCCGTAACCATTATACTACTCTGTGTAAATATTGTATTAAAGAGATTGATAATTAAATTACATATTAATACGAAACACTTGTTTTATGATTTTATTCGGACGTTTTCACGAAAAATCTACGGCGCTGACCCGAACTGCGCCTTTATTATTTTATTTTTTCTATAAGAAACTCGCCTTTTTTTGTATCTAAAAGTGGAAAAAAAATTTGTTGCATCAAAACTCTGGAAATCATGGCAAAAATTATGAGGCTCTAAAAAAGAATAGAATAAGGAAAGCAAGCCCCAACGAATATTATAAAGAAAATTCTTAAACATTGTTTAAAAAATTTTAAATATTATATAGATGATAAAAAAAATTCCAGTTTACACTTGGTTATCAACGTCTCATGGTTTTGCAATTTTTGCTGTGGCATCATATTTTTGATTTAAAAAATGCTACTTTTTAGTAGACAACTAAGAGCGTGTTTATACAAACTTTTTTTTAAATTTTTTCTTCTATTAGAGTTAATCCTTTTTCCGAATTTTTATTCTTTAGAAACCGAATCTTCAGGAGCATATGAATTTCAGATGTTAACGAACTCGGGTTTTTAAAGCGAGGCTTAGTAATAAGAATAATAATAAGACATGAAGACATGCATTTCTGTACTCATTTAACTCTTAAATTAAGAAATTCCAAGCTTATCATTAAGTTCTCATCTTCTCAAAGCGGGAAAAAACTTCCCCATCGGTTCGACAAAACAACCGGAACTTGCCATTCGTTTTGTGTAACGGTCGCTGACTTCTTTCTCCATTAAGTGCTTCCAATTAGACACGTCATTTCACTGTGATGTCGAGCAACATAACTCATACTTGAGCCTGATGTTTAAGATATGCTTCATTCTTCTTAAGTGTAATCACCCTTAACCGTCGCTCACCTCTTAGGCGTAAATGTGAAAGAAAACAGATTTTGTTCTTGTTCTGTTCGGTTGTTAACAGCCTGTTCTAGAACGCTTTGTTTGGAATCTGGGCATAGTTCTGCGTGCATTGTTTCTTATAACTAAAACAATACGTCAATGATATGTAGTTTATTTTTTAATATTTTTGTTAACATTCTTGTGCTTGCTTTGTGTGCTCAGTTAAAGTGATCAGACTTTTTAACCTTCTATCAGGAACACGGGCTGTATTCTGGGACGTTTCCTAGAGGTAGAAGTAAGGGGTATTGTTAAAATCCAGAAAATTTGTAAATAAACAAAGTAAAATAAAATTTCAGAAATAATAAAATAGTTAAGCAATTAAAAAAATTTAAAAAATTAGGAAGATAACAAAATAAAATATTTATACTTTTTTAAAATTTATTTTACTATTTTTCTTCAGCTGATTCATCCACAATGATGATACTAGGATGGCCATATTCTATATATGGTTTTGTAGGGCAGGAAAATTCTTCAGAAACTAACTTCCGTTTCGAGATTTTGATAAATCTTCAAGTTTTAGACCTCCTTCAGTTCGAAAAGCAGATTTTCGAACTGTGTCTGTATGTCTTTCTGTGAACACCTTAACTCAACCAGCGGGATTGGTCTCCCCTAAACTTTCTCGTATACTTCCCAAAAAGGTGTCATTTTCCCTCTAACTAGGGTTGCCATATGTCCCGTATACTATTTGTCCTGTTTGCTTCCTAAACTCTGAGTCATTATTATTTTAAAATGACCTGCGCCCATTTTTATGATTATGTGTAAAACGAAAATAACAATTAAAAAATTACGTAAGTTCTCAATTTTTACTTGCGCTGAGGTACCACAACTTTATTTAAAGTTGTTGAGAACGAAATCTTACTACAAATAACACGCAAGATTTCACCATACCATCTGTCGGGAGAATGTCAGAACGAACTTTCGAGTTCAGGGGGTTGCCATAATTTCCGAAGCGAGACCGAAACTACAATTTCCTTCGTAGACCGCCAGGCTCAGAAGCCAACTATACTGACTTCAGTAAAATAAGCGAAACTCTCGCCAACACACAGTCGCAATGTGCATTTTGAACCAAATATGCAATTTCAACTCCTTTTTTCCAACGGATTGAAATGAAATTTGAGCACAGATTTATAATTAATATTAGCAAACGTCATACCAATTTTTATTTATCTAAGCTAAAGGGTTTAGGAGATATAATTTTTACAAGTATGCGATTATAGACCGACAGACAGTCAACCCTTTGACGGATTTGCTCCCAAATTTTATACGAACCTACATTCATGTTGATAAAACTGTGTACCAAATTTTATTCATCTAGCTATTCACGGTTTTGAGTTATAGTGTTCACATGACCGCGGACAGATAGACAGACAGACTTCCCGTGGACGGATTTTGTCCAAAATTTGATAAAAACCTACCAATTATGTTTAAAGACCACATACCAAATTTCATCCCCTTAGCTCTAATAGTTTTCGAGTAATCGTGTTCACAGACACACAGACATAATTCCAAAATTGTGTTTTTCGGACTCAGGGAGGTCTAAAACGTGGTGATTAGTCAAAATATCGAGTTCGAAATTTTTGACGATTACAATACTTTTTCTTTGTATACTTCGTATACGAGAAAGTAAAAAACGTGTCAAGGTAGATGGATGAAATTTGGTATGTGGTATTTACACCAAAATTCTAGAATTCTATCACATTTTGGTTAATCGGTCAGCGAAAAAGTCTGTCTGCCCGTAAATGTGCATGTGAATACGATAACTCAAAAAGCCAACGAACTAGGCGGGTGAAATGTGGCGTATGGTTTTATCACCAGACTTGTCACTCAACAAAATTATATCTATTTATCAGATGTATAAAACATCAGCAACAGGATATGTTTACGCATCGAATTCATTATTATAAGCATTTGACACTTTTACTCTCAACGTTTATATTTAATTTCACGGTGACATTCTGTTCTTTAAAACACGTTTGATTTCAGGAGATGTATTTACAGCCTCACATTCTCTTGTGTCATTATTATTAGTATTGTATCATTACCATTATATTACAATATTTGAGTTGTTGCCTATTCAACTTTGACAAAAGTCACTTGTGCGATAGTATGCACCGGAGTTATTGAGAGAGAGCGTTAACATTTTAATTAACATTTAATTAATTAAACATATAATCAAAAATTTGTAAAGCCTTTTCATAGTGAGCGTCTAATACCCGAAAAATAACTACGTGTCAAAGCTGGTAGCTATAGGTCAAACCTAGAGAAGGCGGTTATTGCGAAAATAATTTCGGTTATTCAGGTTTTTTTCACCTCCGGTTTAACCTTTTGGTTATAACCGCTCAAATTAACCGGTTTTCGTTTTTTTAATATAAAAAACAAACGCCGTTTGTAGACACAATTTTTTATTGATATTGTTTTTACAGGAAATCAATCCATTGACCAATATTTATCTGTTCATCAAGACTCTTTCAATAATTCGCCAACCAACAGACGCTTCGAGGACACGGTTGTCGTTGATTGGCCTAAGATGATGAAATTCAAAGCTTCATAACTTGGTACATTTTAGTCTAATCGAACCTAAAATCGAGCATATCTTCGGATGCGGTTTTCTTACCCGTTATTGGATTTAAAAAAAAAATAACCTGTTATAACCGTGATAAAAAAAATAGCCGGAAAAAAACAGTTAACCAAAACAAAAAAAAACGGTTTTCGGTTAAAACCGGTAGGTTTTTCGCATCCCTAGTCCAACCGTCTACTCTGTAGAGCCCTGCATTCTATAGTTACGATTTTTCTACCACACAATCTACAGAAAGTAAGCCAGCCTAAAAGCATTATCATCTTAAAATTCACTTTGATCCCTCATTAATTTTAAAATAAAAACCATCATTTATTTCTGATAAATCACTAAATTTCAGGTGTGGATTGTGTGACGGGAACACACAAAAAGATGCGTTTACAGCATGACCTCTTCCTCCCAGTTCACATTTTTAACAGCTGTTCAAGGAATCTTACCGGTAGTCACTTCTAATTAGTTACACTCACGAAACCGTGGCCCTTGGAGAAATGTATTTAGTTTCACGCGAAAAAAAAAAAGGATGCGAGACCTAAATTCAGCAGGTGTTTTTGTCACATGCTTACAGTTTCGTGAGACTGCTGATTGGTGTTATGTGATCGCTTGTCACGAGAAGTTATGGATTGGAAAGCAAATTGGGGGAGGCACTCGAAATCGTGGGGTATAACAGGTCCCGAAGATGATCAAGATAACCCAATACTGAATTTTGTTTCAGTTTCGCAATGTTTGTCGGAAGAAGTGTTTAGCAACATCTTTTGTTAGGTAAGAGATTATCAAAAATATGTCAATTATATTTGTGTTCATTTTTCATTTATTTTCATTAATTCTTCTTCTATTTTTAATGGTGTCATATAATGTTCCATTTTTTCCCCAGCCGAGTTAAAACTCATATTTAAAACCGGCCATGTGTGATTACTAAAGTTAAGCTTCTCGACGCAAATATTTATATCCTATAAACTGAGTCTAAGTATCGAAAACAGCTGGCACTCTAGAAAATATCTAATATTTAAAAGTATATTTTTAATAAATATCATGAATAAAATGATGTAGCAGTTTGTAAGTTTTTTGAGCAATTGGTTAAAAACTTTACTGGTTAATATTAATTCTAAACATATTTCCCTGCTGTGATAGAGGCAGTTGTTCTCATGACGTCACAGTCACCTGATAAAAATAGAAGCATCTATCATTTAACTGGACGTTTCCAACGGTCTTGCCATTCATATCATTTCTCCTCCTGGAAGATGCGCAGTGGATTCCATCAATTAAATTAGCGCGGTTCATTTGACGTGTATCATGTGATTATGAATTGATTCTATGATATTCAGTAAGCACATGAGTTTTAAAAAAATTAAATCAATAAGCAAACTATTATACTTTAAACCATCTGCTCTACATAAATTTCTGGTGGTGGTTCATTTTTTTATAAACTAATGTAACTATAAAGGTTTTATAAGCAAGTATGCTTATAAAACCTTTTATAAGCATACTTGCATGCATTTCAATATTAACCAAGTATTCGTAATATTTATCGGATTGGTCCTCTTTTATTTTGCTAATACACTAAATGTTATTTAATCGGTTTTTCCCCCCTTTGCGCTTCAGTACTGGCATTAAATTTACAGATAGTATTGTTTTTCAACTTTATCACTTAAATATTACCGCTTCCTATACTTTTCACTGGTGCGAGACAGTGGCGAATCCACGAGGGGGGCTATGGGGCTGCAGCCCCCCCCCCCGAGCTAAAACAAGTTTCTTGATTTTATTTAAAATCACTACAACTGTTTGTTCTAAATTTTTCTTTAAAAAAATAATAAAAACGTGACAACATTGCTTTCTGGCTTGACAGGCACGAAAATTGTCCTACTTTTCTAGTCATTTCACTTGTACTTGTAGCGTTGACGCGGTCGAAAACATTTTTTTGCTAGTTATTTCGTTGCATTTTTTATTAAATTATCGAAAGTATTGTAGTGTTCTTTATGATTCTTATTGTCAGGTGAGTAAAGTATGTAAAGTTAAAGTGCTTTGGTTTACATAAGCCATGAGGTTTGACATTCATCACGACGATACAAAATTTTTATGACCTCACCCCCCGATCCAAATCCTGGATTCGCCACTGTTGCGAGAAGAGTAGGTTCTCCAAAGTAAGTTTGCTTATGTTGTAGGGGTAAATAGTCAGTGGTGAGGTCACAAATTAAGCAGTACCGGAACGCCCTCGCTGTTCAAAAATCTCGCTGTTTTAAGCAAATTTTTGCAAGTTTTCTTATTTATTTCTCAAAAAAAGCAGTGCCAGAACAACGTTCCGTCTCCTTTATAACTCTGAAAAAAGGATGGATGATACAAATTAAAGAAATAATAACTCGGCTTCCGATGCATACAAATAAGGTAAAATAATAATAATAAACGCTTTATACGGTATGAATTGACATTCAAGTTTCCCGAATTAAGTTACTCTCAATCGTCAGTTTATCAATATGCTCCTGATACATTTTCCCTCCCATTTTACAAACACTCATAATATTTCATTTTTTATTTTAGTGGATTTCATATTTGCTTTTTATAATGTTAAATATTTTCAAGCTAATTGCGATATTCTGGACAACCAAGTCTCATTGTTCCCATGATTCCGTTTCATTTTACACTATACAGTAAACTCTAGACTATCTGGCCTGTTTAAAAAATAATTCTCCGTAATAAAATGAGGAATAATTTACTTTGCAAAGGCCATAGACTTTTTCAAAAACTAAAAACTGCCAGTTTTGACTCTTTCATCTTGGTCCTACCTTTTCACATTGGTGTAATCATTTATCTGAAATAAGGTTTTGGTATAAATGGGTACGGGTAATATAATGGTATGGGTGGAAATAAAAGTGAGCATTTATAAAACTCCGCCCTATCCGGCTTTTCTGTTATCCAGCCTGCCGTTCCGACACATTAGGCAACATAGTTGAGATTCTACTGCATCTATAAAACGTGTTTTACCGCATGTGGTATATTCTTGCAGTGAAAGCATATTATAGTACTGTGTAAATAGTGTCTGATTATATTAAATTTTCACATACTTGATCGTAAGAGGTTTCGGACTTTTAATGCAGGCAAACCACGACTGAAAAATCTGAATTGCCGTATGAAGTTTAGTGTACAGAGAGAGTGAGAGCGAGAGAGACACAGTGATGCATGTACTTCTTACTTCTGTTGTTACATGTCATATGATGAACGAAATTTGTTCCAGTTTTAAGCATACATCCGAAATAAAAATTTATGCCTTTATTAATAAAGCCTTACAGACGCAAGTTGAGCTGAGTTGTAATATCCTTACATCGAAGATTGAAAGTAAAAAGCGGTAGAATTAATCCTCGTAAGAAAGTTGCCCGTGGAATGTTTGGTCTCCGCCAACAATCTGTTTCTCTGGGCAATCAAGGCCTCTCCAAATTATAAGAAAATGCCGAGTTTAAAGAATTAAAAGTTTCATGGAGAATTATGAAGCTTTTTAATTCTGAATTAGCTGATAGTGTGTTTAACACATTGACTCCAGCATATACCACAATTATGTCATACAAAATTATCACATTGTGTAGTATGTACCACTGTTGGGTGAGAGCTCCACATCGATGTTATCCATATTCTAATGGTTGAAATTTTGAAAAGCACGAGATTTCTCCACATTTTATTAATATTTTTTCTTTCAAAATTGCAATTATATTTTTGCTAGGCGAACCATGAGAGTTTTTATTTCCAGAATTCTTTTGGAACAGTTTGAACGAACGTAATCATTCAGTCAAAAACGGAATTAAATGGAAAGCCCTAATAAATTACACGGCACTGACAACATTTGCATTTTTGCAATGGGTTTTTGAATGTAAATTGCCATATATTCATAGAAAAGCATGTAAAAAAACGTGCCAGTAATGAGATTTTCAGGCTCGAGCTACAATTATTGTTAGAAAAATTGAATGAATGAATGAGTCTCGGTGCAGCAGAAAATGCAATGAATTAAGAGAAATGCAGTCTTACATACATCAATATCCCTCCCCCCCCCCAATAAGGATACGTACCAAAAATTGTACCGCCATCTGGGAGAAATACAGATTGTCTCGCCAGAGTCAGTATGTGAAGCAGAAGCATTGGGAATGATGCAACTCGAATCGAATGTAAATGAAACATTAAATGCTTTGCGTTCAGCGAAAGGATTTATCATTTATTACGAATCGTTCCAATAAATTTAGTTTTAAACCCTTAACTGGTTTGCCCGTACGTGCATCAAATTAGCGCAATTTGAAACTTATAAACTAAAACAAAGTCATTCACAGACGTTATAATTCAATACAAAAATTACGTGGAATCCATAAACATTTCAACTGTCCTTTAGGTTCTCAGTTGAACTAAAATGACAACGCATTCCCAAAACAGAAGGTGCCATCCAATTAGACAGCTGAGAAAACAAACCAAGTTAAGGGGTTAATTTGATTAATGTTCTGTTTTAAATATACATGAGGGCTGCTACTTTGGGACGGATCTCATGATGGTCAGATGACGACAGCTGAGTAGCCTCTGCACACTATTGGGAGACTTCGACCCCCGACGGATTTCACTTGCAAAAGGACCACGAATATAGGGAATCTTTGGTAGAATTGGGTATCGAACTCGCGATCCTCCTGTTTTGAAGCCGAAACTGTCATCGGTAGGTTGCCATAATTGCCAAGCACTGATACGGGACGTTTAAGTGCTAAATAAATAAAACATGAAAAAAGTGGGTAGGTAACGGTTTATTTTACTAATAATCTACTAATTTTACTAATGGGGATAAAAAAATTCAATAAAGTTTGAGCAATCTAATAAAATGAACAGGTAGAATAATAAAAATGATGCAAGGCTAATCCTTTTTAGCCCAGTTATATTTTAAAGTTGACTTTACTTTCTTAATTATATCATTTTCTTCTTTCACAATTTTTATAAAATTGGGCGCAAGTAATTTTAAAATTATACTGACGCAGAGATTAGGAAGGAAACGGGACAAAAAAAACGGGACGAATAGTAATACGTCACTTAGCAATGAAATACGGTGACAGTCCCTTATATGCGGGACGTATGGCAACCCTAGTCATCGGGCTCCTGCGACCTACCTTGTTTCAATTAAAATGAGTATATAAAAACTTGAACAGAAATTCTAGATGCTTAATAAATTAAGGTTTTTTCGTTATGATTTATTTTGTTGCTTGTATGCGCTAAAAATCTTGTTGTATCGAATTACTAAGTAGACAGAAACAAACTTCAAATAAGTTTCTTTGCAAATAAATTATGACATTGAACTGTTCAATAAAAATTAGTCTTGCTAAACATGATAATTATTATTATTGAACTCCAACTCCATACTCCTTTTGTCTGTACTCACTCATCATTATCACTCATCAATCCAAGAATATTACACAACCCTTTTTAGTTTAATGTCTGAACACTTTTGTTTTAGTTTTAGGTGGGCACTTTCAACAGGGCCGCTTAGATCCGAGCCGGGCGCCGAGACAATGTATTGTCATACGAGTCATCCTCACTGACATGCGGCCCCCCCCCCTTGCGAAATATGACTTTGGTAACTTATCAGTGGACCGAAGTCTTTCTTCTGGTTGCCCTGCACATATAGTTGCGAAATTCTGACGTCTAGTCACCTACTGTATTTTCGATTAATAATAATCAGGATGTGTCAGTTTTATACACAGAGAAAATAAACGGGATTTTTTTGCCCCCCTCTCTTGGCGGGCCTGACTTTCACTAACACTTCCTGGCACAAAGTCGCTTAACTGTATAATATATAAATTTCCCTTTATTTTTCCTACCGAAATGCATGTCTGCTCTCCACCACGTGTACAAAATGAAGGACAAATAATGAAACAACATATTATTGCAAATCTTTAAAACCGTTTTTCCTGCTATGTTAGTCTTGTGGTTGGAAAGAATGTTTTACAGAGATTGGTATTGGATTCCAGCCAATCATCTCCACTCTGGCGACAAAATGAAGGTTCTCGAATTTTCAAGAATTATCATCATATCACTATTAGGGAAGGAAATACAGAGATTGTTCTAGATGATTCTATGTAACATCACGCCCTGTCGGAAAAGGTATAAATAACGAGGTGCTCAAACGGGGAAGAATCTCTTTGGAGTTTTTTTTTCCCACAGTGCGAGCTAGTAAGCTAATAGACGCTGCTCGTTTATTTCCCGTTGCAATTTCTCACAAATTATAAGTTCAATTCTATTGTTTTGTACTCGCATTTTTTTCACTTACAACTTATTTATTAATTTGCGTGTCTTACGTCCATTATTAGCTTATTAAAGTCATTAGTTCTCAAGTTGTATTTTCTGACTGAGATAGTTTATTTAATTTGGAATCGAAATTTTAGCTGATGTCAACCTGTTAAATATGCTCAAGATGCCACCCATATTTTATCGTCATTTTCATTGTACTTTTATCTTATTAGCTTTAATTATACAATAAAAATAATAAGACCTTTTTAATTTTACTTTACAGTTGTTTTATTAAAATGGGACTTAATTTTGTAACAAACTTTCCTTCAAAAGCATACAGATAGGAAAAAAATTTGCAAAATCTAATGACAAAAATTAAGCGCATTTGTTTGATACACTGACCTGCTGGCATTGTGTCTTCTTGGCGGTGGCGTAGTCATAAGGTCTCGACTACGGTGCTGGTGTGTTTTAAGTTTGAAACCCAATTCTTCTGAAAATCCGTCGTGTGTGTGGACCTGATGTACGTTAAATATGGCATCGAGGGTCACACGTCTTCACTCTGATGTGGTACGGAAGTTTTGAGAGGGGAAACCAGCTCAGGTATCGTTCTCGTCTTCTGACTGCGGCTCAAAATTACAGGGTCTGTCCCAAAATAGCCCTCGTGTTGTTTCAAAACGGGACGTTAATATAGCTAAACGAAATTAATTTGCTCATTCAGTCAATCGTGGGACGAATGTCTTCCCTTAGTGTTGTGAAAAAATTGGACAATAGGGTAAGAACTCCGGTATCGTCCTCGTCATCTGTGGTTCAAAATTATACTTTAATCAAACAAATCGATCAACACGCATTACTACTAATGCTACTAATTTCATTTTCATGAAACTAGCAGGAATATTCTCCCCTCGACATCCTTGTATACTCCCACCATATTGCACGTTTTGTGCAACCTTCATCGTATAATACATAGAATCGAGTACGCATCTTGAAACAGTAGCTTTTCCTGCAGACCGATATAGCCCAAAAATTTGACATTGATCTACAATTTTGGTGTAAAAATCACATGCTAAAATTCATGTATCTGGCTTGCTGCGTTTTTCAGTTGTTGTATTCACAGACACGAATAGACATACTGACAGACTATCAATCTGACTTGAGATACAAATTTAATACTCATCTTACTTCTGGTTATAAAATATATGCCAAATTTCATCCATCTGGCTCGGAGGTTGTCAACCTGTCGTACGCGTACCCCTGGGGGTACGCAAAGGACCAGTTGGGGGTACGCGAACTCAAAGTTGGTAATGGCGGACACAAGAAAACATAAGGGATTAAAAAAGTTACGGAATTTGTTTCCCCAAGTTCCTGCAAAAAGTAAAACTGAAAGTTTTGCAAGTCCTAAACCTACCCTCAAAGTAAGAAAAAAAAAGAAAGCAAAAGGAAGTGTCATTTTTAGCTATCTTTTTAAGTTAATGCGCAATTATTGCAATACTGATTTCATCTGTTTTGGCGTTGAACTAATACTATTGTAAAAATAGAATAAAATGTAAAATCAAAAATAAGTCCTGCAACCGTTATAAATTCGAGTCATTTGACTCTTATCCCTTAAAATTAGTGATAAAAACTTCTTTGTATAGACAAATGGTTAGAGGGGAAGTTATGACAGTAGGGGGTACGCGAAAATAAAAAGACTAATCAAGCAGGGGTGGCGCCAGTGGGGGGGCCAGGGCCCCCTTGTCGGGGATGTTGTGCCACCCCGTCGGGGAAAATATTTTTACGGGGGTATTCAACTGTAGTTGATAAATAATAATATGGCAAAAATTTGAGACCAATTTCAATTCACTCGTCCCCCCCCCGTACAGCAGGTCGTGCCCCCTTGTCGGGGAGACCGTGCCCCCCCCCCCCCTGTCGGGCAAATTACCCCCCGTCGGGCAAACTCTAGCGCCATTCCTGTAATCAAGGGGTACGCGAGGGAAAAAAGGTTGGGAACCCCTGATCTAGCTCATTGTTTATATGAGATGTCGTGTTCACATACACTCGGAGAGAGACTGTCAGTTAACGGATTTCTTCCAAAATTTGACAGAAATCTAAAATTTTGGTTTGAAGACTATAAACAAAATTTTATCTGTCTACCTAAGTAGCATTTTTTAATTATCGTGTTCACAGAGAGACATAATTCGAAAATCAAATTTTCGAACTCGGGGAGGTCTAAAACGTGGAGATTCATCAAAATCTCCACGCTGAATATTTTGACAGTTTCTATAGTTCTCTTTCTATACTTAGTATACGAGAAGGTATAAATGCAGTCAAAATTCCGTAACTTTATAAAAGAATGCACTGTTTGTTTTTGAAAGAAAAAAATATATATGTGCACATGTTTATCATCACTTCCTACTGTTGAGTTCCTTTAGACCGCAACGAAAAATGTTTCAGGGCGGTGTCAACATTTTTGTGAAAGCTGCCTTTGTAATATATGCCAGGTCAGGGACAGTTTCCTTTAAGCATTAAACTAGCAGTACGCGCACGGCGTTGCCCGTGGAATCAGGACTTCAACAAAATGAAAAAAAAAAAAAAAAACGCCCACAATGACACGAAAAAGTTTTGAAAACAAAATCAAAACAAAAGATACACATTATTGATTTTCCCGCTTATTTTTTTTTTTCACGATAAACAATAATAAAATATTGTAGCGTGAAAATTATTATACTGCAAGCTAAGTATGCGAGACGAGTAAATACATTAAGATACTGCCGAAAATAATAATCAGTCATTCAATTCAAGGTTATGTCGTCACCTCCCCTTCAGCCAATCACATAGCCATCTGAGTTCCGAAGTGCCGTGCCGCACAAGGAACTCTCTCCATAAAAATAACTCTCAACCACCCAGAAAAAAATTAATTTAAAAAAAACTTGAAAAGATATTTTAACCGTTGTTGTTTTAAATCCGACACAACCGTTCTAGTTATAAGCTGAAAAAAATTGAAAATAATAGTATTATTAGGAAGTCGGATGCAACAAATTTAAAATCAAAAGTAACATCTTCATGCCAAAACTGGGTATTTTTTAAAAATTTCTCAAAATTCAGTAAATTGCGTTAGAAATTCAAAACTAACTTCATTAGAACGGAAATCGCATGCTCTTTCCGATGGTGTATATATTTTTATCGTAAACTTATTCGTAACTATTCTATTGAGAAATTAGTGCGAAAAATCAACCAAAACAACACAAAACATTAAATAAAAAAAATTTCTAGATTAAAATTTAAAATTTCGGCTTCGAGGTGCATTCAGTCACCATTACGACTACCTGTGTCCCAAATTTCATGGCTGTAAGTGCGATAGATTCGTCTGGACATCGCAGACAAACACACACACACGCACACAAACATTGCCTTTTATAAGTATAGATATAAAAAGGCAGGTTCGTTTTTTTGTTTTTTTTTCTAAGCATGCGCATACATTACTCTCGCAGAGTTTTTTCTAAGCGTGCACATACATTACTCTCGCAGAGTTATCTATCTTCTCCGTAACTACCGACAAAAAGATTTAGTACAAGTGTCAAAAGAAGGAAAAAGAAAACATTTTTTTGTAGATCTGGTAGTCAAGAAAGAAAACTGATGCTAATCTTTTACGTTTCCTTTGTCTCCTGCAGTTCATTTCAGTATCATTGGAATTTACGGATATTTTATTTAAATACCGAATTGCGAAATATTCATACGAAATAAATATGAATCAGAGCATAAGAGTAATACAGGACTTACTATTTCTGGTATAGAATCGTCGAAATATTTAAAGCGTAGGAATATTATCCTTCTAAAAAAATTTGTAAGTTTTAAAAAATAATTAATGGAGTTTTAATAATGGATATTCGTTCTTCGTTCTGCCATTCGGACCAAAAATATAACTTCTTGTTAAGTTAGTTAACAAAGAAGCATATCAATATAATATTTTTTTTTGTGTAAACATTTTTTTTCATTTACTTGTTATTTTCTTTATATTTTTTAGCAAATGTTCATTGCACAGTTTACTGTTATCTTTAAAAGAAATTTATTTTGTCAATAAGGTAGAAAATTAATGTTCGCTAAAATTTTGTTCATGTACAGCAGTGGCCAATGAAAACGTACCACTTACATTTTTTACGAATAAGGCATTGTAAATTTAAATTGCGCAAATAATACTGTTGAAAAGAAGGTAATTTTGATAGGTTTGCAATTGAAAAGCATGATTGCATCATTTTTGCTGTAGTATCATCCTTTAAGGATTGCCTCACTCTCAAGTATAAGATATTGCAAAATCCAGGGTGGTGCGTTTTCATTGGCCGCAACTGTGTATAAGTTATCTTAGGGCATTTAGTTGTTTGCAGATATAAAAACAATATATGTTATTCCAGGGGTTCCCAACCTTTTTTCTCTCACGTACCCCTCGATTATTCTTTTTGTTTTCGCGTATCCACAACTATCATGTCCAACGCCCCCCGAACCATCCGTCTATGCAAAGAAGTTGATATCAATAATTTAAAGGTTAGCTTAAAAGTGAAATGACTAGAATTAATAACATTTACAGAACTTGTTCTTGAATTTACATTTTATTCTATTTTTCACAATAACTTATGTTCAATGCCGAAGCAAATGAAACCAGTATTGTAATTATTTCGTGTTAACTTATGGCTAAATATTACACGTCGTAATAATAAACTATCCAAGTGGTATAGTTATTAAATAACAAGTATTCACTTGGAGAAACAATATTATCTAACTTTTTTAATCCGTTATGTTTCCTTGTTTCCGCCATTCACAACTTTGATTTCGGGGAACCTCTGTGTTAGTCGTTGCAGAAGTTTAACCCATTCGCGACCAGAGCTTCGGGCGGAAATTCCCCACCTTAGCCCAGACGTTTTATTACTTAAATGTGATAACAGTTATCAAGGAAATTAATTAAATTGGGAAGAGGAAACAAAAATAAAAACTTTATTAAAAGTGAATTCCATGTTATTTATTTATATGATACATTTTGATACATTCGTCTATTCAGTGGTGGCGAACCTTTTTGAGAAGTGGGTCAAATTCTGTTCATTATTTTTTTAATACAAGCCCGTGGGTCTCTAAGTCAGTGGATCTACTAAGTAGTGTATATCTTCCGTTACACCAGAGGTTCCCAACTTGTGGTACGCGTACCCCTGGGGTACGCGAAGGACCATTTGGGGGTACGCGAAATCAAAGTTGTTAATGGCGGAGACAAGAAAAAATAAGGGATTAAAAAAGTCAGTGGCGTAGAGATCCGGGGGCAAGGGGGGTATGGATGCCCCGGGCGCCAGTTTTAGGGGGCGCCGTGGAGTCAAAACATAGCTGTCTTTATGCCATTTTTAAAGCAAAATACGATGAGTGGGCGTAAAAAATAATACCCACTGGCGCTATTTACGCTTGTTAAGTCACTGATGACGACCGGAGGAAAAAAACCATATTATTATCTGATCGCCACCTACTTTCGCTACGCCACATGGTGACGAAACGTTAATGTGTTTATGTCATTTTTTAAAGTCAAATATGATGAGCAGCGAAAAAATCATATTACGCCCTGGTCGCTACTTACCCTCGCTACGCCACTGAAGAAAGTTAGAGAATTTTTTTCTCCAAGTGATATTTACTATTTAATAACTATGCCACTTGAATAGTTGATTATTACAAAGTGTAATTTTTAGCTATCCTTATAAGTTAAAACGAAATAATTTCAATACTGGTGTAATTTGTTTTGGCGTTGAACTAATACTATCGTAAAAATGTAAAATCAAAAATTAGTTCTACAAATGTTTTTAATTCGAGTCATTTCACTTTTAAGATAACTTAAGCAAACAACATTATTGATAAAAACTTCGGCAAAAAAGCGGCAAACCGCGGCTCTTTAGCCACGTGAGTGCGGCTCTGCCAAGAATCCATTTCGACTACGGAAGATTATTAGGATATGTAGTTTTATTTAATGTTAGTAGCTAGTTCAAAGCAAGTCCTAAAAACATGGTTCTTGAAAAGAATCTGGCTCTCAAAAGAAATCTTAATCGTTGTACTGCTGATCTTTGGCTCTTTTGACTAATGAGTTTGCCGACCATTGGCATAGACGGATGGATGGGCAATAGATTTTAATAGTACGCAAAACAAAAAGAATAATCAAGGGGTACGCGAGGGTGAAAAAGTTTGGGAACCCCTGCCCTACACTAGCCGATTTCAGGTGTATTGCTTCGTCAATGGGAATCTTCAAAAATTCAACACTCTATGTGAAGATGTTAATTAATGTTTAAAGTAGAGTTTTTAATGTTATAGCCCAAGAATACTTTGAAAATACAGTAAAGCACCGTTTATACGTCTTTCAAGGGACTGACATGAAACGACGTATAAATGAAAAGACCGTATAATCGACATTTTACTAAACAACTTTGATTATTGCGAATTTAATGCTGCTAACGAAAATTCATTTAAGAGTATTAATTTTTAAGTTTTTAAAGATAGCACTAGTATATTACTATACAGTATGAAAATCAATAATCAAATTATAAAATTAACATTTATCATAAAAGTGAGAAAAATCCTACCTTTATTGCTTATCTTCATTACTAATTATACATTTCTTATACGATTTATGTGCATGCAGGTAGGCGCTTAATTAAGAAAAATCTTCAATCATCGCGTGACGGTTAAATATATTGCTGATTGTCTGTGAGTATTAAATACAACATTATGAATCGGATTAAGTTCATTGAATATTTTTTCTCTTTTCTTTTGACAAAAAAATAAGTTTGAAGTTTTTCAATCGAATCCATTGCGTTATTAAACGAACGTAGAATAATTTATTAATCATCGCTTAGATTAATTATCGCCAGACAATTTGTCTTCTGTTAATACATCAATTGTGAAGACTTGGTATCTTTATCTCAGCTCAACATACAACCCAGATAGCATGCACATTTGCAGCAAGTGTGATTTTTCTGGATATTATCTTGTCATGACAAACTTGAAGCGACAAATTTGCAACGAAATTGATCACCCCCTTGTTATGCAAGTTTGCTGTGAAGTTGATACGGCGCACTTACACACCACGACCTGGATACAGTTTGATTGTTGGTCTCTGTTTAAAAAAATCTGATTTTTAATAACATCTCCCAGACTGCCCTTCTGTTTATTAATTCAATAAATCAATGATAATTTGAAAAAAACTAATTAGGTCTTTTTATAAAAAATATTACTTTTGAAAAGTTCTCCATCCCAACTTTTACTAAATATAGACTCACACTTTAGAGAAAACTATATATCGCCTTTTTCTTAATGTTGAAATTTTAACGTTCATAAACAAAGTTAAAATTAAACCCAAAAACAGTCAATGTTTGTTGAAAAATAATAACTTACTTTGTGTTCCATATTTTTAAAAGTAATTAGTTTTGAACCCTAATTTCATAATTTATTCCACTAGCAAAACGTAGTTAATGGTGAAAATCGCTCTGTCTTTTTCTCTCTCTCTCTCTCTCTCTCTCTCTCTCTCTCTTTGACTTCAAATCATTTTCTCAACTCAAAATTATAAAAAAAAATTCAATAAATCAAGAAGACAAAAAAATCCCTTTCGGCAAGCTGGAAGGCAAAGGTTCTTGCCGCAAGCTTGTAGATGTGCAGAGTAAGATTGCTGCAACTTTGCTGCAAACTAAAATAGCTCTCTTGGAAAGGTATGTTTGAGTCTTATGCTTGCTATAAAGCCGCTTTGTCTCCAATTAAGGGGAAAAAATTGAGAACTAATTCTCGAATTGAGGACTACACATGAGAGTCGGCCTCACCGCATACTCAAAAAAATGTTTTTCATCACTTCAGTATTCCTCCGAAATGGATTAAATCAAAATAAAAACAAAACCTGGTTCTTTTAACAACAACCCAGATAGCAATTTTAGTTTGCAGCAAAGTTGCAGCAATCTTGCTCTGCAAATCTGCAAGCTTGCAACAAATTTGACACGACAAGAGTGCAAGCTTGAAACAAGTTGACGCAAACGACTTAGTCACCACGCGTCAAACTTGTCACAAGCTTGTGGCGTCAAACTCATTGCAAACTATAGCAAAAATAGAGTACGAACACAACCTCGGATTAGAACCCGCGACCTGTCGCTTCCTAAACCTGTTGCTCTAACCACTCGGCCAGCTAAACTGTGAGAGAAGATAGATTGTGCTAATAGATCGTTCATCTATACGATTTATTTTAAACTGTTTTCTTGATTTCATTAATTTTTTAAATTGTGTGTTAAGAATATGATTTGAAGTCAAAGAAAGAGCGATTTTTGCTTATAACTCGTTTTGGTAGTAGAATAAATTATGCAATTAGGGTTCAAAAGTAATTGCTTTTAAAATGAAACAAAATGGAAGTTCTTATTTTTCAACAAACATTGGCTGTTTTTTAGGTTTAATTTTGTTTATAATCATTAAAATTTCAACATTAAGAAAAAGGCGATATAGTTTTCTTTAAAGTGCAAGTTCTATATTTAGTAAAAAGATGAAAAATGTTTCAATTTTTTTTTTATAAAAAAGTTAGTTTTTCACAAATTTTCATTGATTTATTGAATTAATAAAAAAAGAAGGTCGGTCTAGGAGATGCTATCAAAAATCGGATGTTTTTTTAAATGGAGACAAAGATTATCTCTAAGTGTGCTATCATCTTTGCAGCAAACTTGTTTTGCAATCGTGGTGTGAAGTTTGTCATGACATCTTCACAGCAAACTTGCATTGCAAGGAGGGTGGTCGATTATGCTTTGTTACTTCGCAGGAAGTTCGCTGCAAAGTTGCCACATCAAGTTTGTCATGACAAGCTAATATCAAGAAAAATCAAACTTGCTGCAAGTGTACATTATGGTGGGCCGAAAAAATTCAAAGAATTTTTTTCAAGTCGTAATATCACGGAAAAGTTGCGAATGGGGAGACTAAAAAGGGGTAAAAAAAAGAATTAAAATCGTTTTATATCTTCCGATCGCGCATGTGCTCTAAAGTTCGCCGAAATTTGGAAAAATTTATATTTTTACGATAATTTTTTAATTTACTTAACTTGACAATATTTAAAAGCAATAGATCTAGTCGATTCTTACTCGAACCGATAATAATTTTGAAAAAAGATTGGTTCAAATCTGTTAAGGTCTTCCGCTTGAGCAACAGCTGTCAAATCTAACAAATTATCGAGCTCGTCGTAACTGACGTCTCCCATGTTATGGACGAAAACAAAATAAGAAGAGAAAAACAAAATGTTAGGGCTGAATTGTGTAGTAAATCTGACTGATTTACACTACAATGTCTCTATTTGGATGGGAGGAAGGACGACACGTTAGTGGTAGATCTGGCTCATTCGAAAAGGTTCCGTAGAGTGAAAAAAAGTAAGAGCATTACTCGCTAATTCAAAAACCTGGTTCAGTCTACATCGGACATGTTACTCTAACTTCTGCAAGTTCTGAAGGTATTGTCACTTCTATTATTTCTTATCTGTCTGGTCGTGGTATTTCTCTTGAAAAATTAGTTGTCATAGGATGTGATGGCACTGCTGTTAATACTGGTTGGAAAAACGGTCTGATTCGCCGAATCGAAATACATTTGGGGAAACCGTTACAATGGGCAGTTTGCCTTCTCCATTTCAATGAACTGCCATTCCGGCATCTGTTTCAATACCTAGATTGTAAATAAACGGGCCCGAAATCTTTGAGAAGGCCAATCGGTGAGAAGCTAAGTGGCTGAGAAAAACGTCCAGTGACTGGCTTCAAGAGTATTGACTGTCAGATCCCCACAATAGACACAAGTATACTAAGTAAGGATCAGCAATATCTACTCGATGTTTCCGTGGAAATAAAGTCGGGAAACTGTAAAGAGGATTTGGCTGTACGAGATCCTGGTCCCTTGTCACACTCGAGGTGGTTGACAACAGCAAATCGAACCCTCAGATTGTACTTAAATGAAGAAAGTCCGACACCTGAACTTCAAGAAATAGTTGTATTTATTTTGAAGTCATACGTGCCAATGTGGTTCAGTATTAAAACATGTAAATACTTTACAGAGGGACCAAAACTTGTGTACCAATCAAGACAATCTTCAAGGTACCTGCCTGAAGATTTACATAATATTGTCGACCCTGTGATCGAACGAAATGGCTCGTTTGCTCATCTAGAACATTTAATATTAGCCATGACACAAGATAATACAAAACACATAAGAGAACTAGGACTTCGACGAATTCTAAAGGCGAGACAGATAAAAAGAGAACAACTATTGGAACATTCATGCCACCAGAACGCAATTTCAAGGCTCAAAACTACTCGGAAATAATTAAATGGATGGACTGTGATTTATCTTGTCCCCCATTATTAAAAGATATCAGTGACGATGATATTAAATAACTATTCAAAGTGACTCAATCTCTAATTGGGATATAACATTCTAGACATTCCCAGTTCACACACAGGCAGTTGAACGATGTGTGAAACTCGTGACAGAAGCCTCAGGAAAAGTTTGCGGAGCTGAGTCTAGGGATGGTTTTATCAGAATGACTCTGCTGTCAAGGTCAATCATGCCTAACTTCGCCCATAAATTAGATTTCAAAGTACCTTCACCTAAGAATGAGTGAAAATGGAGATGTTCGATGGTTCAACATGATTTTCTCGGACTTATGCCTCTTCATACAAAAACTTAGTTTTTTTGAATAAAAAAATCGGTTTATAAATATTACTAATGGTCTAAAATAATTTGTTTTTAAACATTTAAACTTGTATTCAATAAAGAAAACGAAACAAAAAACAGGTAAGTTGTTAGTATCTTTTTTCTTGAACTGTGATCTATCTTTATTCGTCATTTTTTTTCAAAATCTCATTAACTTTGAAGGCAATGCGCGACCGGAAGATGCTGATGGATTTAAATAATATTTACACATTATTTTCTATGGTACTAATACATAAGAATTTGAGCTATTACATTCCGGAAAAGGCCAATTTAAAAATGTTAAAAATTATCGTAAAAATGTGAATTTTTCCAAATTTCGGCAAACTTTAGAGCACATGTGCGACCGGAAGATATAAACCGATTTTATTTTTTTTTATCCTTTCTACGGGTCTATTCTGCTACCCCCGGTTGAGTTGGGGGACCGCACTTTTTTCGCCCAGAAAAAACGGGAAAAGTTACGGCCCCCAACCCAACCGGGGGTACCAGAATAGACCCCTTAGTCTCCCCAATTCGCAACTTTTCCTCGGTATTACGACTTAAAAAAAAAATTCGAGTTTTTTCGGCCCACCCTATTGTACATGCTCTGGGAACAAACCCCTAGATCACAATTTAATAAATGTAAGTACTCAATCCATTTTGAAAATATTAAATTTGATGTTTCTATTACTGTAATTCTCAATGTTTACTTAAAATAAGAGAAAATGCTTGTGGAAAAGCTGCCAAAATTATTCGTTATCGCTCTTTTTGGCGACTTTTAAGGCTTGTTTGGCGGTTAAATTTTTAACCAAATGATTTAGGTAATCACTGGTGGTTTTATTTTTAAACAAACGATTCAGCTAATTACAATCGTTCCATTTGCAATTTCGACGTTTTAAGAGCCGTTTTTTCTTTCTTTAGCCGTTATAAGTAAAAAAAATTAAACGAAATAAAAAAACTCGGAATTCCACGCTTTTGTTTACTAAAAAAGAACTTGTTCGAGCTTGGCGCTTTATTCAGTATCCAAACATATTTGGCGATTGGTTTACGGGTCTATTCTGGTACCCCCGGTTGGGTTGGGAGACGTCACTTTTTCCACTCATTAACGACAAGTGCGATTCTCGTACCCGTTTGTCCAACCGGTTGGGATCTCGCTCGGTCGAAAAAAGGACTCTGATTTCTCGGCAGCTATGTACCTGCCGTAAACTCGTTTCGCTAACGAGAAGTGTTGTTTCGATATCAGAAGTTATCAAATTTTCGTTTAAAATGAAAGCTGCTAGGACTTTAATTGTTTTTGAAGTTGTTGATGAATTAATGGAAAGAGATTTACGGCGACAAAGGGTTTATCGGGATAAATGTAACCCATTTGACCAATCTGAAGAAGAATTTATCAATTACTTTAGATTTTTTAAATCTTTTATCGAATTTAAATAATTTAATCTATTAATTTAATACGACAATCTAAAGTAATTAAATCTTTAAAAGTAGTTAAATCTTTAAAAGTAGTTAAATCTTTTACTACTCCATCAAGATAGTCAATAATGATAGTTGATAATTAGCTAAGATCAATTACATTTAAAGATTTAATTACTTCATATTTTCTTATTAAATAAAATTAGGGTAACATTTTGACATTTTTTTTAACATTGAGTGTGGACTGACTTTCCTCACCCAGGTAGCACAGAAATATTATATATTATTTGCACAATGTTATACAATATTATGAACACCGAGGAACACCGAATACTATAATAAAGTATTGTATTGTATGTATCAGTATTTCCGAGATAAAAAAATTTCACAAATAATATAAAAACAATGTTTATTTATAAAAATCTTCATTTTAACTCAGGATATCACTCGATTGGAGGTTTTATTACAAAAACACCACTGGAACAATTATTCTTTAAGATGCTGAATATTATATCATACTATACAATACAATTCACATGATATTTTGATTTTTACATTAATCTGCATTGATCAATATATTAAGGTGAAGTTATTCTTATGCTCGACAGATAGCAGCATGAAAATACAATAACACTTTATTAAACAGTATTGAATGATATTTGTGAAAAAGTATTTTAAAAAATGTTCATTTGAATAATGTTTACATAGTCATTTTGTTTTACTGTATATAAAAGGCGGGCCGGATTCAGCTAATGAAGTTAACCATAAAACAGCTCTCACATTTGGATTATCTATTTGTTCTGTGAAAAAAAAATTGAGTGTTATTCTCATCGTAAAAATATGCTCGTGATTTTCTGTTGCGAATCTTGTATTTGATTTTCAATCAATACTCTAATTATAAATGACGTCCCTTAATACATTGAAAGAGGAATAAATAAATTTCAAATTTATTTTAAAACCTTTCAAACATATTATTATAATTACTTCTTTATTGCCTTAATTTATTAAATTAGCAAACTTAGATATAGAAGAGCTAAAATTGCTTCCTCTTTGACTTCTAATTTCATTTTGAACTCGAAATTTTAACGATAAAAGATAATTTAACTAAGAAAACTATTCAGATTAATTGTGAATGAACATGACATTTCGTAGAGATCCGAACTTTGTAACTACATTTTATTATCATCATTTACGCTCCCAGATATAAGTCTAGCTGGTTTAGAGGTAAGGTTCCTGGTTCGCATGCAGATGGTCCCGGGTTCAAAGCTCACTGTAAGTAGAGGTGTTCAAAAAATCTCAAAGTAATACCCATAAGTTCAGCACATTGAAATTAGATTGTTAACATTTTTTCATGCTTCTAAAATGTATTTTTAAAATATTCACTATAATGTTATATAATATTATTCAGTATAGTACAATATTATTTAATATGGTATAATATTATACGGTATTATATGACATTATCCAATATTATGAAACAACATTGTACAGTATTGAAAAAGTCTTACGTTTTACACTGTTTCAATATTAGGAAAAATATTGTACAATATTACTTTCTCGAATTTTATGATATAAGACAATATCTTGTGCTACGTGTACATTCCGTACATATCATTACAATTTTTTTTTATTTGGGTTTTAATTCAAAGAAATTTGTCAAATATTTACAAAGTAATTGCAAAATCTGACAAAAGAATTTTTCTTGTTCCTTGACAAAGATGTAATTTTTTTAATGTTGTGAAAACTTGCTGAATTTAATAACTTTTTTTCATGTTTTATTTTCTTATGTAATTGGAAAAATAAACAAATGGTTTGTAATATTAATTTATAAGATTTATTCATATTAAAATAATTGGCATGGAAAAAAGTTGATTACTTTTTCTCTCTCTAGAAAACTGGTAAATTTTCATCAATATATTGAAAAAAGACTGCAATTTATGTTCTATAAATGTATAATATTATTATAAATGTATATTTTGTAAAAGATAAATGGTTTACCCCCCCCCTTAACAATGGACTTATGAAAGCAAGAAAGATGCATTATAATGTACCTTATAAGAGCAGAAGTTAAATCTTCCCACCTCTTACCCCTGGTGTCTTTTGAAAAGATGCGATCAACTTTCCCACTTAAAATTTGTGGATATTTTTCAAAATAATCCAACATCATTTCGAATTGGGAAGCAAATGTACGCTTCTCCATAGTTCCTTTGGCGATTCAAAACTCGAACTGACAAGAAGAGGGCATGACTTGGGAAATTCAATTCGTGATGAAACTTTGCATATTAGTAGCATACCATTAGGGTGTCCATCCATTAATTTAAAAAAGTGTAATGACCAGCCAATTCGGAGGAAATGACCCTCAAACTTTGGGCACAACTTATATACCAGTAACTCTTCACAAGTGCTCAGATAGTTTAGATGTCAGTGCGCTGGACTACTATTCGCTAGGTCCGCAGGCCGTTCGGTCCTTGGTGCCGTTTTTTTAATTTCTTTCAAAATTATTCCAAATTAAATTAAAATTTAAAAATATTTTAAATTAAAACTTTAATTATTTTTATGCAGAAAATAACTTCATTTATATGATACTTGAATTACAAATAAAATAATAATAAAAATAATATATAAATAGTAAAATAAAATTATAAATACATCTTTAATGGTGATAAATATTAACTATAATAAAAATTATCATTCTAAATTCATTGAAAGTTTTAAATTATTGCGTTTTTATGTTCACAAATTCTTCGTTCTTATTTTATCTTGGAAACAGTAGAGAGCAGATGTGAATATATTGAATACGTATGCAGATGGTCCAATATTTTAATGATGTAAAAATAGCAGAGAGCAGCTGTTAATCTATTCAATTCGTAGGCAGATGGTCCGAAATTTCAATAATTGAAAAGGGACCATTGGGTAAATGTCAACTCATTATCGTATGAAATTAGTAGAATTAATTTATAAAATTTATGAGTGATGAAGCCTAAAATATATCTTTCATGTTGTGGGTAATTGTAGTTATGATTTATTAACTTTAAAGTTATATTTATCATTATTTTAGTACTTATAAAGTAAATTTACAAATAATTCAAGTATCGTATGAATAAACAGTAATTTTATGTATAAAAAATTAATATTTTAATTAAAAATAGTTAAAAGTTTTTCATTTAATTTGTAATAATTTTGAAAAACTTAAAAACAATTTCAATCTTTCTAATCAAAGAGAGATAATTTTTAATGTGAGCGAAGTTTGTATTCCTACAAATCTAAAGGACCGTTGCTCTTGTGAACAATAGTCATTTATGAATTGTGCAAGGTGTCAAAATATTTTTTGTCTCCAGTGTTTTTATGATAATTATTATTCCGGTTTTTGTATATAATTTAATGTAGAAATATAAAGTTACTAGTACAAAATGAAAATTAATTAATAAATGTAGAATAAACTTCTAAAATTTATGAAGGATAATGCCTAAACAAAAAATGTTTTATGATGTGAGTCATTGGAGATAAAATTTATGACTATTAAAGATGTATTTATAATTATTTTACTGTTTATATATTATCATTTCATCTGTAATTCAAGTATCATATAAATAAAGTTATTTTCTGCATAAAAACATTGAAGTTTTAATTTAAAATATTTTTTAATTTTTAATTTAATTTGGAATAATTTTGAAAGAAATGAAAAAAAAAAAAAAAAAAACACAACAACCAAGACCCAACGGCCGACCAAACCAATGGTAGTCTAGTGAGTGCACTGACATCTAAGCACTTGTTGCTTGTGAAGAGTTACTGATATATAAGTTGTGCAAAAAGTTTGAGGCCTCCGAATTGGCTGGCCATTGCCCTTTTTTAGATTAATGGGTGAACACCCTAATGGTATGCTACTAATATGCCAAGTTTCATCCCGAATTGAATTTCCCAAGTCGTACCTTCTCCTTATGAATCTGAAACCATAAATAAAAATATCACAGACGATTGCTTGATTTGCTGTGCGCGCAGCAGAAATACGTCACTTCCTAGCGTAAAGCGAGTTGTTCGAAACGACCGAGGTACGAGAATCGGACCCCTTCTTTCGGTCAAGAAAAAATCGTTAACGTCTCGCGGTCGAAAGGCGAAACGCTCCCAACCCAACCGGGAGAACCAGAATAGATCCGTTAATCAGAGGTTACCGGAAAACGGTCTGTGAATCCAAAATAAATGAAACAGAACACTCGTCCATTCATTTGATATACTTTAGCAAAGACTAAGGGGTCTATTCTGGTACCCCCTACTTTGATAGTAATTTTTTTTTTCTTTTGGGGAATTTAATTTAAGATTCTCATAAAATAGGATAATTGTAGGATATGTAATAATAAAGGATTGTTCCTCTAAACACACTGGATTGTAATTTTAAATTTTGTTTTAAGATCTTACGTTTATTCTTTAACGGGTCTATTCTGGTACCCCCAGTTGGGGGAGACGTCACTTTTCCGACACGTTAACAACAGGAAAAGTGACGTCTCTAATGTTTAGCAGACGAAAATTAAAAAAAATAGTGGGACGTGTATGCGTATTCTGCCGTAATAAATTCCCTTAAATTGTAGGATCATTTAGAAATGATGAGTACTCTATGAAAGTTTGTAAAAATTGTCGAACTAGAATCGAACATTTACAACTGCTCAAGTTGTTATAAAAATGATAAAGAATATATTACTAATTTGCCCCAGTTATTTTGCACGGTAACTGTAACCGTACGGTATTGGGCGATCCGTTGATCTGGTTTTCTTTTCTCATCCATCTCATTTCAAAAGATCAGTGTTTACTCACAGGTATTTATAGATTTCTCCGCGTGTGGGTGTTCATTATTCTTTTAACCCATGCACAAGTGTTGTTGAAAGTGTGTATGTATTCTCATATTCAAATTTTTATTAAGTGTAAGCATCAAAATGAAAAGACCCTGTTGTATCGACAGCATTAATAAATCTCTGGATAGTTCGTCATGCTCTATGGTTTTAAGGAGCGCTTGTTCTCATGGACGCTCCCATAAATCGTTAATTACCACTGATGTGCAAAAACAAGAAAGTACACAACGAAAAAGGTATTTGATGGCATGTGCATCTGCTATCGCAAATGTTTGCTGGTTATGGTTGGTGGCATAAAAATTCCAATTTTAATATACTTACTAACAGAATGAATTCGAAATTCTGTTATTTGGCATTACACTGTGCTTTTACTTGCTTGTAATTTTTAAATTATAATATTTCATACTTGTAAAGGAGAAAATTATATACTGTATTTCTTAAAAATCTTGTGCATGGTTTTAAAAATAATGATTATGATGCATGTATGTAGAAAAATGAATCAAACTTTTTTGATTTTATAAAATGTGTAGACAATAAATTGATCTTGCTTACGTAATTCTGTCTATTAAATTCTGTGTATTCATTAATTGTAAAATGTTTGTTACATTTTCTAAATAAATAGAATATTAAATTTATACTCGACTATCTTAGTTGATTTCGACAACGGACACCTGCAAATGCTGCCATGATTATAATTGGTTAATTTATTTCTTCTGTTTCACAAAAACTTGATATTCAAACTATTTTGCAATAGTTTACTATCATTTCAAGTAGTCCTGTACTTGTATATGTTTAACACCACATATGTAACAAAAATTGATTTCTAATATAGATATGAAAACGTTTCCAGAAAATCGCTAATGGCAGTCTCATTTTCATTTATATTAAGATCTCTTGCATCATAATTTTTTTTTATTGAACTCTTTTGGATATTTTTTTGATTTTGAATATGTTCGTATTTTCCCTTTTTGTTGCATGCTTGCAAAATATTGCTTACAGCTAAACTGTGCCTTTGAATTTTTTTTTCATTTTTGTACATACATAATTTAATTGGAATGCTTTTTTTTTTTACAAACAGTCTGCATTTTTAACCTTGTTTGTGTGTTTTTTTCTATCTGTTGAATTTAGTTATTTTGCCTTATTCTTATTCATTTGTTTTTTGTAATGATTTTTTATTTAATGTTATAAATTATACAGGCAGTTTTTTTAAGCCAAGTATTGTTTTTGGGCCGCGCCCCCCAATAACACAAAGATAATATATATCATTCTTAGTATGATTCAGTATTATAAAATGTCTTGAGTTAATAGGCTATTTCTGTATTCATGTCTGTATTTGAAAGGGACATGATGGCTAGTAAAACAGAATCCCATTATCTGAATAAGATGGTTGAGAATTATCTCAAAGAAGTGACATGTATTCATAAATAAGTTTTGTTTGTTGTGCAAATTTTGTGTGTTTATTGAATTCACTAGGGATGGGAAAAACCTACCGGTTGAAAATGAAAACTGGTTAATGTTTTGGCTTGTCTACATCCGGGTTTTTTTTTAATCCAATAACCAGGTAAAAAAACCCTGCTGAATTATCTTTGGAAAATAGGTAAATTAAAGACATCAAGATACTACTATATAGTGGGTATGGTTTTTTTTAGAAAAGAAATCTGAATCAATATTTTTACAATTAAAATAAATTTATTTAATACGGTTAAATAATATATTAGTAACACTGTGTTAAGTAGTCATCGGTCATGCACATGCTTTTGTTTTCGTGGTTATCGTTGAAATGTATTATTTTTGGTTCAACCGGTACCAACAATACACAACTCCTACATGTTGAAGTTTGAGTTAATTGTCCTCTAACCTCCCGAGTCCTGTAACCCTCCACAGGTTATATGAGTGAAATCTTCATTTCCATTAATTGCTCAAGTCTCGGTCTATCAGTGGTGTAATCGCAAAATAAGCAGTGACAAGATGCTCTGAAAGCAGTGCCGGAATGCTCTAACCTGGGTGACAGAAATCGCACTGTTTTTAGGATGTTTTCGCGTTTTTTAATTATTTTTTGTAAAAACAAAATGCAGTACATTTTCTGCAGATGATGAATCACTTTCAAACATTCTGGATCAGATAAGAGGGAAGTTGACCTTTCCCCAATAAGGCAGTTCAGGGTCAAGGAGAAAATGCTCCTGTCCTCTATATGGTACGTTCACGAAATTAACTTCTCCTGAATCCAATTTTACAAGTGAAGAAAGGGAGATTCTATTGAATTCTGCTAGATTGATTGAAGCATTGTTAAAATGGACAGGGAATGTTTGAACGATGTAATGAATGTACGAGATGCAGTGTATGCCAGACAGTATTTAAATTCAATTTTTAAAATGGTGACAACTTCGAGGGGAATAATATGCCAGTAATTTTCAGACATCTAAAAATATTTATACAGACATTTGAACACTGTTACCCATTGTGAAAACTTGAAAAACTGCCGAAACTGTATTCGAGAAAAAGAATCACTAGAAACTGGACAATTAGCTGCTGTTAATTGTGCTTCAGCATCATATTTGTCATATAAATTGCAATAATCTTTTAGAGATTTTGAAATAATATTGACTGAGCTTTATAATAATAGAGCTGAAGTTGACTTAAAAACAATTCTAAAGAATTTTCTAGGAACTTTCTTCCTTGCATCTATACAGACTTAAAAAAAGAAATGTCAAGATGCTAACAAACTTCACATTGAAATTATAAGCTGATAAAATGTCTAATAGACGCAGTCAATCTGTCATGCAACATTTTAAACACAATTGAAAAATTTCGGCTGGATTTAACATGTATCCGTCAACACATAATTGGCATTGCAGTTGATAGCCAATATGTTAAATGTTTCAAAGCATCTCAAAAATAAGTTATCAAAATACAGGGTGTTCATTAATTATTGTCGGGGTTTCCGTACCTCATAACTTTCAAATAAAAAATATTACGCAAAAACCGATTACGTATTCGTAAATTACAACTCAAAGAATTTTACGTGGCAACAATGCGATGTTAGCGCATTTGCAGTCTGGGTAATTATGACGTCATAAATAAAAATGGCGACCGAGCAAGAAAAAGCAATGTGTGTTTTGTGGTTTTTCGAAACTAAATCAGTCATAACTACTCAACGTCGCTTCAGGACCACATACAAGAAAGATCCTCCTTCGGATAATTCTATCAGACGCTGGTTAACACAATTTCAGGAAACTGGTAGTGATCTACACCAAAAGGGAGCGGGAAGACCGAGCACTTCGCAGGAAAATGTTGATCGCATCCAAGAAACGTTTACTCGTAGTCCACGAAAATCAAAGAGACAAGCAGCTGTGCAGTTACATATGCCGCATACGACGATATGGAACATATGTACAAGACCCCTGTGCCCTCCCTTGATGAACTGAAGCACAGAATTGTTACTGTGATCCAAAATGTTACCCCACAAATGCTGGAGAACACTTGGAGGGAAATCGAATTTCGTCTCGATGTGTTTCGAGCAACGAAGGGCAGCCATGTGCAAATTCATTAATCTTTTTAATATCATTAATAAAATTCTTTGAGTTGTAATTTACGAATACGTAATCGGTTTTTGCATAATATTTTTTATTCGAAAGTTATGAGGTACGGAAACCCCGACAATAATTAATGAACACCCTGTATATTGTATTATCATGGGATCACATACATAAATAAGATTGAATTCATAAGAAAGCATGCTGAAGTGCTAAAAATTGTTGCAGATCCTTTTCAATTAATTCATGAGACAATGAAGCGTTTTTCCATTGGTAAAAGTTATGAAATGCTTTTGAAAATTTTGATGATTACTTTTACAAACCTAAATTGATCAAAACAATGAAATTTCCATCATATTGTGAAAGTAATAAATGTTTTTAAAACATTTATTTCTGATTATCCATTAATAGTATCTTCATGTGAACAAAATCCAGACGATTGTGTCCTCCGTGATTTGTTAATGAACAAAGAAACTATGTGTAATATCTCGGCACTATCTGACATTTTATGTTGTCTGGGGAAGACATCAAGAAAAGTTCGAAATTCCGATTTGTTTCCGTGGCAGTTTATGTCGTTTATTCAGTCTCCTATTTCTTCTTTAAAAATTATGAAAAAATACTTGGAAGAGTTATCAGTCTGTCTTACTAATGATACCTTCACAAATTTTCTATCTCTTCTGAAAAGACTTCCTGGTCATTTATTTTCCAGTTTGAAGAAATCCATAGAAATGTTCGATATTAGTCGGGATATGACTAGTACATTTCTTGACGTGCCTTTATCAGAAAAGCCAGTTAGCTCAAAAACTTTGAGATTTCAAAATTCAATCAACAAAACTGCAATATTGAAAAATAATATAACTGATTTAGCTAAGCACACTGCATTAAGCCAAGCAGATTCACATTTTTTTCTAAAAATGAATGCAAGAGTGAAGTGACTGCTTTTGGAGTTGCGAAACATTTAAACTTTTTTATTTAACAATAATTTCTTATTGTATCCACAAACTACTGCAAATATACACCAAGCTGATACAGTAAAAGATTTAAATGAAGTCTGTTTCAATGCAATGTTAGATGAAATCCCTTTTATTACAAAAGATGAAGATGCAAGATGTGCTCTTTGGTTCGAATTTGCCATTTTTAATCAATGGGTGTATTCAAAATTATACAACTATATTTGTGATGGTTATATATTTTCACACAAGTTGTTTTACAAAACAGATTTCCATGAGCTAAGTAGTAAAATACCATCATTCATGAGATCTTTTGCTTCAGCACGTAGGAGAGACAGGGGAAGTTTGACCCACCCCTTTTAACTTTTTTAAAAAACTGATTTCAAAGACTAAATACCAGATGGCAGCTCAATAATCATCAACTGCATACAGGGATGAGATTTTTCCGCCTTTTGTGTTTTTTTTATAAAATTTTCCTCCTTTTTGCCCCTGTTTCGAGGATTCGCGTTTTTTCCGATCTGAACCAGTTTTTCCCGCGAAAAGTGTACTTTTCCTCCTGTCTGAGGCAAAAGATAGTTACAGGACTGAAATGGTTTTAAAAAGGAAGGAGAATTGTGTTACACAACCAAGTACTTCAAATGAAAAGTTGCAGTCAAAAGAGGCAGCAAAGAAGCTATCAACAAAAGCTACAAAATTACAAAGAAATGTACATTTGAAGAAAATGCACAAGATTTCTTTAGAGTAGAGTTCCTTCTTTAAATAAGCATCCAATTAATGAGAATGTCACTGAAAAATCAGTGAAGAAACAAAAAACAAGCTAGCCTTCTGCAAAACGAAGGAAATGTCCTTTGACAATCAAAGAAATGTTTGCCAGAAAATGTTTGTTAATTCTTTTCTCAGATATGCATTAAAATACTAGTTTTATGCACCTGTTAAATTAGTCAATTTTGTTTGTACTTTGTATGGATGGCATTTTCTCCGGATCTTTTTTTATAACTGAAATTTGGAGAATACTGTGTTTTGAGAACAATATGTGACACATATTCATTTCTTCCCAAATATTTGAAATGTAATTATTATGAAGTGTGAGAAATTTCATTGTATCTGCAAAATTGGTAAATAATCCCTTCCGCATGCTTTGTGTCGCATTTTTGGATATCGTCCCTTCCGCATGCTTTTTTGACGAATTTTTGGATTTCCTCCTCTTTGCTCTCTGACCAATCTCATCCCTGACTGCATACCATACTAAGTTTTAAGACATTTGGCAGAAAAAACAGAGAAGCTATTTCCTGTTTCATATTTCTTATTAAGAAAAGTAAATTTTTGGTTTTTCATTTTGTAAGAACCTGTGCTAATTATATGTTAAGTTTATAAAAATATTTTTGTTTATAAGTTACCTTAAATAATGCTCTAAAAGTCTATCCACTTAAATAGAAATAATAATAGTTATTGTGCTTTTTATGTGTTTTTTTGCGTTTTTAATAAAATGGCTGCAAGGGGAGGTTTGACCCGGGCCAACCCCCCCATTTTATAATTTTAAAGGGCTAACATTTTTAATTTAAAGTTAGAAACATTTAATATGTGAGTTTTAACTTAATTTAAAATTAATTTAATAATTTCTATGTTTGCAAGTTTATATCTTAGTTGGAAAATAAGCATATAAAATTTTCATCAAAGCAATATTGTACCATTCATAGGATACTACTGTTTATTCTATTATATCTTGGATATTATTGGGCAAATAGGTATTAAAATCTTTAACAATGAAAAGAAAAAAAATGCTACATTAGCATTTACTGAATTTCTAAATATCTCTTCATCCCTGGGCCTCATTAACACTTCAATAGGTTTAATGAAAAAATAATCTATCCTATTAAAATTTGAAGGTAAACAAACATATGTATCTATGTCCGGCTATCTTCTCGCCAACCGCTGAACGGAGAACATGCCAAAAGTACCAAACGATGGGGAATAATCCAAGGAATCCATTTTGACCCTTTAAATTCCAAAATTGTAATTAGTAAAAAAGATATTAATTAAAAACTAATTTACAACAATAATTTTTAATTGTTGCAGCGCATTTCAAATGGTTTTTATATTTTAAAAAATATTTAATTCTCTTGCATTGTTGAAAGTATCAGCAATACAATATGGATCCCTCAATAATGCAATATAGATGCATTGTGTGCTGGTTTTGGTAATTGATACAAAGATATTGTTCAAATAGGGTTTTTAATAAAAATGTTTTTTTCCCATGAGATTTAACTTCGAGATTTCATGTATGCAGTTCATCTTGCTTCATGCGTTTATAAACTGGAGGCAGGAATGTGAAAAAATATGGATTCCGATTAATGCTGTGTTATCTCATTTCTTCCGTCAGACAAAAAAATAATTCCGGAATAGGAATTTTACAAAATAACGATTTTTTTGTTTTTTCGTTGTGATTTTTTAAAAATAAGTGGATTTTGACGCGCTTACTCAGATGGAATGATTGAACCGCTCTTTCCTCCTTATTTATTTAGGAGAAAATGTCAAGCATGTGTCCTTCCCTCCGCACTAAAGTCAGACAAAAATAATTCCAGAATCGGATGGACCATTCATGTCGAAACAATACAGTATAAAGTTTTTTTTTTTTTTACAAAATAACAGTATAATTTTTTAAATAAGCCGATTTCGACGCGGTTTCGTGGATGGAATGTTTGAGCCGCTCTTCGTATTTATTTATGAGATAATGCTGGGCATGTGTCACATGACCTCACTTCTTCTCTTCTCCAGGGAATGACGCATTATGTGAAATAGCCCATGCAACGCTGGGCCACGTAGCTAGTGAAGATAATAAACAATGTCTTTTGTTTATTTTTATGCCGTTTTTCTATAAGTCAGAATGAAAAAAAAAGAAAGGTGTTCCCAACATTAATTAAAGCTGCTATTCTGTCCATCATTTAAAAAGATAAAACTGTTAAAGCATTGGTTGAGGATTAAATTGATAAAAAAAAAAAACTTTAGAAAAAGGTATATGGATAAATATAAAGGCTTTGAAGATGGAAATGTATAATTTAAAGCTAATCATGTATACTGTCAAGTATTCTCTGATATAGGGGAAACTGAGGAATATTTACAGCTTGCTTCCGAGTTACATTATGGATTAACTCCAAAGACAGTCAACAAACAAATCTGCTAGTTATGACTGGTTGAAAGAATTTATACACAGGCATAAAGAATTATCTTTGTGAAGCCCTGAAGTCTGGATCGAACGATGGGCTTTAATTAAAACAAATGTGGTGAAACCAAAAGAGTCCCTTTGAAAATTAAATTTGACTTTGGTGATTATAAAAACTTTCGCAGAATGCAGTTTATATGCTGTTGACGAAATAAACTAATTCTGAATTGTATGTTATAAAGAGGAATAGTTAATATGTCTTTATTAATTTTTAAACATTATTTTATTTTGTTTTTAATAAGTGGGTCAAACCTCCCGGAAGTGGGGATGTTTGACCCAGTTTTTTCTATTTTGGAAAATCCTTATAAAAAATGTTATTTTAAATATTTTATAAATTATAATAGTGTGGAAATATGCCCCATAATATGAGTTATAAAATGGTGAAAAAAATATATTTCTATCTTGTTTTTAAAGAAAATGGGAGACAGTTTTTTCAAAAGTGGGGGCAAACATCCCCAGTCTCCCCTACTGTGTCAATTTCTGAAGCAATATGCAAAATATGGAGTTCCGTCATTGACCAGGTAAAAGAAGCAGAGACTGAGATCTGCAGATGGAAATGAAAGATGATATAGGTACATATGATGAGAGAACTTTTATTAAAATAAATTCACCACCTTCTGTTTATAAAAGTACTAGGAAGTGTTTAAAAGTAGCTTTAAATCTAATGTATAGAGAAAATTATTCTCTTACATTCATAGAAACAAAAAGCTAGGAAAATTTGTTCCCTCTAAAGTTGTAAACAGAGTGAATAATGAAGCTGAAAGTTCACTTTGCTTCATACAATTAATGGAACAGTTCGCTAGTACAAAATAAAAGCAGTGCATTAACTTGCATCATATTTAAGATGAAATATTGTGTATGATGGCCTTCTATGTTCTATGTGTGTGTATGTACATGTTTTATTTAAACACTAAATAAAGGTAAATTTGTTAGACTAAATATTTTATTTATGATTTACTCTTAGATTTGCCCATTTGTAAATTCTTGCAGAACATTCCTTCAGAAAGATTTTGGTATTGATGTTGTTTGTCGCAGAAAGCATAATTTTCTGCAACAAGGATTGTCACTAATCTTCCCCAACAAGCATAAATCTCCTTTGAATCATTTCATATAGAATTAAAACTTTCAATTGTAGCTTCTTATTACTTTATAACAGTATGATTTGAATAAAAACGCAAGAAATTTGGAAAAGGAAAATTTATTCTAAACTTTAAACAATATTCCGTTTAATAAATTAATACAACTTTAAAATGAACTATTATAAGTTTGATGTTTATAAGTTAATAAAAAATACAACAAACTTCCTTTAATATGGCTCAAATAAAGAGGAATATATATAAAAAAATGCAGGAACTGACTAATAAAACACCGTAAGGATAGCTTTCCTTCTTGTGTGGATTTGAATAATATAGGAGAAAGAAGATGGGCAAAAAATGTATGAAATTACTGCTTAAAATTAAATAAATAAAAATGTAATTCGAATTTTTTAAAAATTTTTATGGCTTTAGCTCTGTCTTGTGCTAATCCATCATTGGACCAAATTTGGTACTGGTAAGTCATGGTCTGGGCATGCATAAAGAACAAAAAAATGAACATAACGTACTCATAAAAAAATTGCTCTTTTATATATATATATAGATGTAAATTAATTTATATATTTTTCTTTTTTGCTTTCATAGTGAAAGAATTTGCGTAAGTAAAAATTGATCTGAAGAATTTATTGAATGTTCCATATTTCATGTGCAAATAGACTAATAGTATTTATCACTATTTTTCATATTTATTTAGAAAATCTTTGAAAGATTCAAGCAGTGAAGATTCAAGATCCGTGAAAGTCTCAAGTAGTGAAAATTCAAGATCTGTGAAAGTCTCAAGTAATGAAAATTCAAAATCTGTGAAAGCTGCAAGCGATGATAATTTGAATTCAAATTCTTATAAGGAGTCATCTAAGTTTGTGTCATCTTTGGAGTCATCCTTAGAAAATCTTTCTCTGAAGTCTACCAAAACATTTTCAATTTTGAAAGAACATCTATATAATCAATTACATGTATGCTATCATTTTCAATATTTCTTGTTGTATATTGTATTTATGCAATGGTTTTCAGTCTTAGTGTTTAGAATCGAACTTTCCATGTTGAAGCATTCCACATTGTATCTGCCACTTCCATATTACAGAAAATATACAGATTTTTATATGACTGGCATAAAATGTTAGCTTTAACTGTACCTGCCAATGAATTTAAATCATGAATATCAAAATACCCCTGTGTGTTATTATTTATCCACCTATTTTCAAGGGTGACATTTTATTTCCGTATTAACAGAATTCATCCTTTTTATTTTATTTATTTATTTATTTTTTTGTCTTCATACCTTTTAATAAAGTGTACCGTACTTGTTGTACATAGGTATTGTTTCTAAATCTAAACAAGAATTTTTAAACTGTGTTTTATTTAATTCTTCATGCAACCAAACGGGCCCATCTTGTTTTTCATGTTTAGTTTAAAGAGCAGAAAATTCTTGTATAATTTATGTAATTGTATGAGATTTATCTGTTTCCAAAAGGGGGGAAAATCAATATTTTTGTGGAATGTCTTGCCATTTCACATTTCAGAGTTATTTTTTAAAGGATCTAATAGCAAATTAAAGAGAAAAATGTAAAATAATTGTTTCAAAGTTATTTCTCCATTTGCTATGTGCTATCCTTGTTTACTAAAATGTTTCAGGATTCTAATAGTATATTTGGTTAATAATATGGAAAAATATGAATTATTCTCAAATTTAATAAAGATATGTCAAATTTTGCAACCACATTTGGGATTTTTTTTATCATGGTTAAAAGGTCTTGTAGCTTATACTATGAATTCTGATTATCTTAAATACAAGTTGCATTTATCTTACATATAATAAAATTTCTGAAATTCAGTTTTCAGGAAACCAAAAATGTAAATTTACTCGTCTTGAACAGGAAGACTTTGGTTGCATCAAGAAGCTTGATTTCTCTGAAACTTCTTCACCCATTACTCCATTGTATTTAAATGCTCAGTATGAAAGCACAAAACTTTCTGATAAGATACAGAGTGTAGAAAGAGATTATAAGTAAGTTTGGTTTGCTTTATAAAAGTATCTAATTTGTCTTTTTTGTGTGATTTTTATTTTGCTTGTAATGGTGTTAATATGTTGCTGGTAATAATTTTCCTATTGAATTAGAAATTTATCTGTATCTTTATTTTCAAATTCATTATTACTTTTCATTTTGTGTTGCAGTCAGACAATAATGAAATAAAAATATACTGAAAATACTGATGTGTTCAACCCATTATTCTTATATTTTAAATAGCAAACTGTCATTAATTTGTGGAGGGGGGATGACATATGACAGAATTTTTTTCAATGAATTTCTAATACCTGCCATTAAGTTATCATATTATTCAGAAAAATAACAAATGGATAAGTTTTAAATTCCAAATAAGTTCTGTCATTTATGTGAAAGGATGTAGAGAACTTAAAATTGTAAAAATAATTTTTGTCTTTTAATTGTGGGCAAGATGCTTTTCATCTGCATTGTCTTAAATTTAGGCACATAGTCAAGAGTGCATGCAAGTAACTCATTTTTATTATTATTATTACTTCAGTAAATATATAATTTCTAGTATCCTGCTTTAGTACTTCTAGCAGCCTACTTTGAGGATATACATTCTTCTTAATGATGCCATTTGTCTAGTATGCTGCTTTTACACTGTATATTTGTTTGCCAATTTACTACTTTTGTCAATTTTTTTATTTTCTTTCATATTGTATATTAATAAATTGTTCTGTGAATTCACTTGGTCTATTTTCCCTGCCCCCAGCTTTAATACAACAAATATGTCCAGAACACGAAGTTTAAACAGAAACTCCTTAAGAGCTCTCTCAGGATCAGATACTGAAGAGGATGTGTCTTTTTCTTCAAGTAAGTTGTACTTACTTAACTTAAAATGGTTACATTAATTATACATGATACTTCATTCCTCAAAAAATTATGTTTTCTGAAATGAACTGTAGGCTACTGTCAATTTATTCTGTAAACAATAAAAGACATTTAGTTGAATTTTTCATATAAGAAAAACACAGGTTCAATTTTGCAAAGAATTTTATGACTTGTAGATTGTTTTACTATCTTAGAAATTTTGTTATAATTGAAATTATTTGCAATGTTATGTTTTCAAAAGGTGATTTAATTATGTTATATGTTTCCAAATATTAAAAAATCAAATATTTTATCAATATTTCAAAATTCAATTGAAAGAAATATTTAACCATACGGATTATTTATTTAAAGAAAATAGTTAAACATTTTGATTCTTTCCTGCCACATTTTTACTTCCTTGTATACAAAGAAAGTATTGTAATCATCAAAAAATTCAAACTTAAGATTTTGACAGATCTCCACGTTTTAGACCTCCCCGAGTCCGAAAAACACAATTTTGGAATTATGTCTGTCTGTGAACACGATAACAATTATAGCTACAGGGATGAAATTTGATACCTAACAAATATTATTTCAGAAATTTAAATATTATTTTTGGTTATTTCCTCCTCTTGAATATTTCTTGCTACATTTTCCTTTGGTTCTTTCCTCCTATGAGTGAAATATTGTTTCTCTATTTTAATGCGGGTATTTTAGATGCACTACCATGTAAGGTAATAATTCAATATCAATTACATTCGAATGATAATGGAATATCATTTGAATGTAATTGATATTGGATTTATTTTTATTTGCAGACAGAGTCAGATTAAAAAGGAATAGAACATCAGCTGCACTCTCTCATTTAAACTCCTCAGGTGAACAAGTATCATCTCAGTCACATTCAGATATTTATGTATCATCTAATCACAATAGTGTTGCAAGGAGTGTCTCAGCTTACAGTACATCTAGTTCCAGGGTTACTGCTGCTAATAACTCATACACTAGTACACCATCAGGTATGCTCTTTTTTTATAGGGATGACAATATATGAGTTTATTTTTTGATGAATTTTTTTGAATTAAAGTTTTGTCATCTGGCTAAGATATAATTTTTATATATTAATAATTCTTCTCATGATTATATAACTGAGATGACATTCCCCCTTCCCAAAATTAATTCTATGCATGGTTTTCATAAAGTTATTTTCAAAAGTTATTAAAAATGATTTATGCTTCACTACCTCATTTCTCAAAGTTACCATTTTAGTTTCGGCGCATTATTTAAAAATATATGCTAAGTTTAACTTCTTTCTTTTGTGTGTATGGTTAGTCTCTGTTTTACAAATCTGGAAATATCAGATTTTATTCAAAATTAGATTTTTTACTTTCTGTGTTCAGATGATAGGACCCCTGTATTGCATATTGTTTTATTTGGAACTCTTGAAAAATTTGTGTAATGTAATGACAAATTATTTGCTCATTTTCTGAGTAAATAAAACTTGGAAGCAGTTTTCATAATTACTTGTATTATATTTAATATTGTAACAATTACATAGTCTCCTCAACTCGTGACTGAGTTCTGTTCTGACTGACAGGTTGCAAGTCTAACTGGTCATCAGTCGGATTTATAATTTTCAACACTATTTTCGATCAAACAGGTTATAAAAATTGTATATAAAACATAAAAATTCAATGTACATACATATAATTATCATAAATAATGTGAAGAATGCATCTGCATTGCATTGTATGTATTGTAAACAAAAATTGAACTTGAAATAGCATGTTATTTTGAAATTTACTTTTTGTGGTCATAAGTCGAGGAGAGGGTGTATTATGCAGCACTTTTTGATATGCCTATTGCTTCTTCTGTTTTTTACAATTGAAGTTTTAAAATATTTTTAGGTTTCTCTGCACCGTACCAAAGAAATGCTTCTGTGAACTCATCACAAACAAATGTATCTGCTGTTCAATGTAATTGGTATTTATACTTTTTCGATTTTTGATACTTTCTATAAGAGTATTTGTTTTAAGATATATGAAAAGTAATTCTTCAACTTTAAAAGGATTTTTAAAAATCAATCTGTTAATTTTATAAACATGTTAATGATTGAAAGTGTTATGATGAATTTAAAAGATATAAATCAAAATTTTAATGACATCCCACCCCCTTCCTTCAATATATTGTATTGTTTTGCCATGTTCAGTTTTTTTTGTTTTTTTTTAACTTTTTGAAATATATCTATTATTTTGCTTATTGTTTGTATGAATTATATAATATATCCTTAATATTATTAAGGATGGATCTGTTTATTTTCCATTAATATTTTCGTGAGAATCAAGTTAATTATTAGAATATAAGATGCATTCGGTAATGGGTTTTAATAAAATCAATGAAACATTAAAAGCTTTTTATACAAAATAAAATTATTTAATATAACCTTTGGATATTAATTAGGTGAAAGGAATTTTATGAAAGCTATTAAAGAAAAAATCAAAACTTTGGACTTGATTTATATAAAAAGAAAATTTATTGTATTATGTAAGTTCAACTTTTATTTATTTATATTAAAGAATTACAAGCCTTAAATTTTCATATATTTCAGTTGCATGCACTTCAGCCTGAAAATGTAATGCATATAAATTACTCTGTAGCTGGGTTTTGATAATGTAATATTTGATGGCTTTGTAAATTTTTTCTAGATTCATCCATATTAGATAGACTTCGATGGCTATTATGGAAGTATATTTATCTGAAGATAATAACAATCGTGAATTTTGATGTGTGGTTATTGTCAAGGTATGGCATTTGTTATAGGGAAAAAAAAAATTTATAAAATGTTTTCATTTAAAAATAAATAGGTTTGAATAGAATTGCTTAAATAACAATTCCATTCAGGCCTCTTTACTGTAAATTATTTTACTGTTTGCATCTTTAAATACAGTTCAATATGTTTCATTTTATTATGCACTGTAATTTTGTATTCTGGCACTGTGAAACAGTTATCTTTTAACAAAAACCTAGTAGTTAAAACCTTTATACATTAAAACCAATGCAAATTTTTTTATCTAATTAAGGTTTCATCTTCCCACCTATTTTCTACGCCATCAAAATTAACTGTATTTGTATTGGTAAAAGATGTGTAGATAATGTTTATTTAGATTAGTTTAAATTTTTTAATCTTTTTTTATAACACTTCAGCTTTTGAGTAAGGAAACTATCAAAAATTTTCTCTTAATAATTGGATCTTATTCCAAAATTGTTCCTCTGATGTTTACAGATCTTGAAAATTTACTTAAGTTGATTTTATTCGAAAGTTTTTTACTCCTCTTTTAAAATTTCGTGTGAGTGTCTTCCTTTTGTCATGGCGGCAAATGTAAGCTATCTTTAAATTCACAACAGATAATATTGAGTAGTGATTAAATATTTAACTCCAGAATTGATGTTTTTTATTTGAATAAATAGTACAACATGTATTGCATTTCTGTTCTTCATGTATTATTTCAAATTTATATATTTATTTTTATATAGGCTTTGTGGAAGACGCAGGGTTGTCATAGTCCTCTTATTACCATTATTGATATATCTTTTGTATAGTAAGTTAAAGTTTGATTGCAATAAAATCTTTATTATCGGAAACCCAATTATTGGAGGTTCTATAATTGTATTGCTATTTTTACCATTTATGCATCAATTCTTCTAATTCTTTTCCAATATTTTAATATGTCTAATATAGTCATGTAATATTTGACTTGAGCTCTCCTTGATTTTGCTAACTTATATAATCAAGACTCTAGTGTGGTTGTAATAATTTCTGAGAGTGGGATTTAAATCAACAATGATACTGTGGATAATAATTATTGTTTTAACAAAAACCCTTCAATTTTTCAGTGAATATTTTTAAATGGTGGTGTTAATTCTAATATTAAAACATTTTGTTATTCATTTGTAAAGGTTTTTGAAGAGTGAAAATTGCAAGTTTAAAGTAATATTAATAAAAGTATATTATTGTATGTTCTCGGATTCCGAAACCCTCCGCACTTTTGTGTATGTGCCATTCGGAGTTATTTTCACCAAAATAAGGGGAAAGTGAAGACTCGAGGGGGGAAATACTTATATTTTACTTCTCGTGATCTAAGAAAGAGTTCTGGAAATCTGCTCAACTTACATTGCCTGACACCTCTTTCTGGTGTAAAATTGTCCAAAAGTGCTAGTCTCGGGATATTGAAACGATCAGTACCTTTTTTATGTGTTTACAAAAGTGTAAAATCTTTCATTAATAATTGCAAATAATTCACCTTGACTTTCCCTTTACAGGGATGAGATTCTTCTGCTTTTTGGCTTATTTCCGCTTTTTTATTTTGGAACAATTCTGCATTTTTGTCTTTTTTTCTCTCAAAATTCGTTTTTTTTTTTTTTTTTTCCCCCACCCGCAAAAATTTGCCTTTTCTTCCGAAAATTCCACTTTTGTACAAAGAAAAGAAACCTTCCTATCTTCCGTTTTCGAAAGAAAATTCTGGGAAAATATGCTCGACTGTGCGACTTAACTCCACCGGCTAGGAAACTAGCTGATTTATCTTCTACTGCTGAATCAACATTATATCAGCAAGCTCTACAAGTTTGAATGTTCCAACATTCAGTGCCATTCAAAGTATTAAGCACCACCTTTTTGCAGAAAACAAAACCTTTGTGGCATATTTTGAAAAGAAAAAAGATTTTGCATAAACATGTTGAAAAAAAATTAGTTGAAAACTTAAGGTCATCTTGTCATTCATACCAAGATGAGGAAATAAAAAAAATGGAACAAACACAAATAAATAAACTACATGAAAAAAAGAAAAACTCCTGTCAAAGGCAGCTAAAAAGCGGCATACAAATGCCGTACAAAAGCAAAGAATAAGACAAAAAAAATCTTCTCAAATAAAAAATAAAACAGATGATTTACCTAGGCATTCTAGAGATAATGTAATCCTTACAAATATGCCAGTAATTAAACAGATAGGTACTAATGAAGACTGTGCAAAAACTTCAACCTTTCCTGAAAATAAACTTGCAGAGGTTGCAAACACATCCTTTATTGAAGAAAAAAACTGTGAAAGATAGCAGCCCTTCCAAACAAGGGGTGAAGCATGTTAATGGAGATCTGTTACCAACAAAAGCCACACAATTAAAAAAAAAAAAACGAAAGAAAACCACTTCTTTAACAATTAAGGAAATGTTTCAATGGGTTTCAAATAACAATAATGCTAAATGAATCCATCATTGTAACTGTACAATTTCTCGACCCCCTCTCACTTTAGAAGGTGCAAAATCATTGTGTTGTTACTTTTGCAAAAATGTATAAAAATAAAAGAAATAAAACAGAATTCAGTATGTGATACATTATTATAATTTACACTTTACACAATTGCATGAAGCAAAAGAAATTATTTGTCCTTATTTTTATTTATTTTTTGAGCTAACTTTTATTAAAAGGCTATTAAATATAGTTCTTCTCAGACTTCTGTTGGGTGAATGTTGCATCTCAGTGATGTACAGGTGGTAAATATATTTTAATGTCTAATTTTTGTATTTTCTGATGCCTCTGATGATGTGTTAAACTTGTTTGTTAACTTTTAATGTGAATGATTTAATAATAATTTAATATTCTTTTTTTTATTTATACAAACTGAATTATAAATAATTAAGTTATTAATTATTATAGTGTAATATTTTCACCGTGTTGCATGTTTTACTTCTTAAAACCTGATTTCGCTTATAAATTATGGTACAAATTTTTTGCTCGTGTTTGATTTCAGTCTTTTTGCCAATCTCATCCCTGCATTTAGTTTTATTTTTAACCAATTAATGTGAAAAAATAATTAAAAATATTCAGACCACAACAAATCTTGCTGGCTTCAGTATTTTGCTTATACTTGCATAACATGAACTTTGTCTATAATCCATCTGTGTCTGAAAATCTCTAGCTTATCATGCTTCTGGTAATGCCATCTGAATTTTCCTCAAAAAATATATATCAGAATTCTCCTTTTCTCTTGTGGTCCTGCTATGACGAAAACATTCCCCCCCCCCTTTCTTCTGTAATGGTTTTGGGTGGATTCTGAAAGTATTCTTTCTAGGTATAAAAGAAATATGGAAGAATTCCTGAATAAGAAGAATGAAAAATATGAATTATATGGATATGATTTTGAATTCTAAACTTGTCTTGTACTTGGAGGCTATGATCTTGTATATATATTTGTTCCTGTTGTATTGCACTTTTCTAGATGTTTTTTCTATGGCTTATGTTTACAAATGTAAAGGCAAGAATTATGTTCTTAAAATTTATTCATAAGATCAAAGGCTTTCAAAAACCAGTGAGAGTGGCCTCCCTGAAACTAACACAGGTATGAGGGGAAATACACTGCGTGCCAGAAAATGAGTGGTATTCCCTTAAGGTGGGGAAAATGCTCACTCCAGCATTCACACCTTTTTTTTTTTTGCATCGTAGAATGGGGAAAAAACCAAATATGCAATTTCAAAGCCCTTTTTTAACTGATTTAAACGGAAGTTGGAGACAAATCTACAGTTAGGGTTTCAAGACTACATATGAAATTTCATTTATCTAAGTAATTTCTTTTAGAAGATATCATCTTCAGAAGTATGCAGTTATACAGACAATAAACTCTTTGACAGATTGGGCCGAAAATTTGATACGGATCTACATTCCTGATGATAAAACTGCGTACCAAATTTTATCCATCTGGCTATTCTATTTTTTGAGTTATAGTGTTCACATGAACGCAGACAGACTTCCCATAGACGGATTTTGTCCAAAATTTGATAGAAACTTACAAATTATGTGTAAAGATCACATACCAAATTTCATCCCTGTAGTTCTAATAGTTTTTGGGCCATCGTGTTCACAGAGAGGCATAATTCCAAAATTATGTTTTTTGGAATTATGAAGGTCTAAAACGTGGAGATTCGTCAAAATCTGAAGTTCGAATTTTTTGACGATTATAATACTTTCTCTTTGTATACTTCGTATATGAGAAAGTAAAAAAGTTGGTTTTAGACCAACCAATTTATCTACAAAATGTGGCATACCAGATAATAATTTGTTTTAGAAAAATAAGCACACTAATAAAAAAAAAATACAGATAGAAAATTATAGTTATTTGCTTTACAGTATTGGCTGTTGATTATGATCTACTTTCAGGAATTTCTAACTTTACTGATCTCTATGAAATATACTGTTGATTGTAGTTATTGCCTTTTTGTTTTCCTTCCCATCAAAGAACTTTAATTCCTTAACCATAAAGGATATCAGAATAATTCAGATATCTTTTGCATGCTGGTTTCAGTGTCAAACCGAGCAAAACATTGCTAGTTTCCACCAATTTGATGTAGGTTTTGATCACGAAGTTTCACATTACGTATGTCCCCTTCACCACTTTGTCGTCTCTGAACTCCAAGTGGAAATTTTACAATCAAAAGAAAATAATTTGCTTTATTTCCTGTTTTAATCTTGTATTCATTTTAAATAACAAAATAAAAATTATAAGATAAAACGAAAAACATTTTGAAATCTACTAAATTTTAATTTTGTAAATATTGATTTTTTTCTCTAAGTATATTAGTAAATAATTAAGAAAATAGCAGTGGAAAAAATATTTGTGTATATATATACAAAATATGCAAATATCTATTTGCATATTTTGTGTATATTTATTATTTTAGTGATGCATTTTATTTTAAAATGTTTCTGTTAAATGATAATAATTATGTAGTATTTATGTCAGTCTTATTATGTGTGATAAATTATACTATTGTTTGTACGATTGCGTCTATTATTTAGGTTCTGACATCTGAGCCAAAGAGTGATTTTTAAGTTTATGCCTTTCTTTGTCTTTTTTTCGATAGGTTTAATAGGAAGTGGCACTGAACTGGCATCTACGTCTTTAGATGTCTTAAGCTCATCCGTTTCAACTCTTGCATCTTCTGTTTATTCCCTACTTATTCTTCCATTCCAACAAAGTGTAAGTAGGAGTATGCAAACCCATTAAGTTTCCGTAAATGCGCATCCGAAAATAAAATGTGATTTTGATTTAGTAACATAATTTATTTTGCCTTTATTCATCTTAACCAAATGCTAAAAATTGTTTGATTGCAAACAGTTTTTCAAATTAACAGTCTAAGTGTCCTGAAATTATAATAGACTTTTAAAATATCATGTTAAAAAATTTTATTAGAAGGATTACTTTAAAAATTTTTTATTAGAATTCAAAAATTTTAACAAAACTAGAGGATTCTGTCTATTACGGCAAACTAACTCCTTTGGGTAACTGCTGCTTTGTGGCTATCGAATTTGGTGGCTTCACTACCTCATCAACTACTTATTAAATAATAAAAAAAATCTTTGTGATAAAGCAAGAGAAATGAGATTATCATGACTTTTCAATGCTGTTCATAGATGCATCAGGCTGTCATTTATGGATGAGAAATGGAAGTCTCTTTATAATTTACTAATTCTAGCTTATAATTTAAAAATGCAATACACGTTTGAAATTCTAGGAACATTATGTTAAAATCTGATGAATTCTGAAAAAGATGGCACCTAACACGGGATGGTAGGATTTCAAATAACCACAGAGTGTTGTCTTTCATAAAAACATGATAGATTTTATCTTTTCATTATATTTGTAGAGAATAGATTCAAGGTATTATTTTTATTCTTACTGTTGTAACATAATGTTGTAGTGACTTTGAAGTACATGTTGGTACTAAGCTGCTGCTGGAGTACTGTTGGTAAAGGTTATGTCACTAAGCGTATTAAATAACTGAAATCTTGGGAGAAATATTGTTCAGGAAAATCCAAAATTCGGCAATTATTAAAATGAGGCATTATGTGTTAATGTTTCTTTGACTGATCTGTAAATCCTAAAATCAATAAAATGTGTTAGCCATTATATAAAATATGAAGTTTGTGAAATATTGTTGCTTTTAAGAAATTTTTGTATAAGTTGTAGCATAAATGTAGTAATAAACAGAAAATTCCATTGAAATCCATTTTTTAAGTGAATATTACTGTTTGAACTTTTTTAGAAGAATTTCATACAGAAATTCCAACTTCTGTTTTTATTAAAAGATTAATTGCTGATGTGCTTAATGTTTTAATTTTTATTCTTCAAAACTTCTGTCATACATTTACATAATAGTTCAAAATTTAGATGAAATATTGACAATTTAATGCATTTCAATTGTTTTATACTCATATTTTTACTTTTCAGGAAGAAACGGTCAAAGAAGCAGAACCATTATTTTGTCCTAAACCTGGCTCTTTTTTGTCAACGTTCTGGGGAATACCAAGCTTCTTTTCAAAATTTTTTATACCTGAGAAAACTACATCATTCACCAGTCAAACAACTTCTCATTCTGTTGATTCAAGGATTAAATCTGATAATTCAATTGCAAAACATGATATTGAATTATTAGCTATTAAAACTCTGGATGCAAGATTCAATGAACTTGCTAAAAAGATGCAAGCATCTCAAGATGTAAAGGTAAGTTTCATATTACTTGAATCATTGAGTATTTTTTTTATTTAATATATATTGAAACAACTTGCATGTCAAAGTCATGTGAATGGAATAAGAGTAAATTCATGTGACATTAGCCATATTGTAAGCATCATTAACCTTCTGACTGTTTATCCCACGATTTTTGCAGTTTGGAAGTAATTCTATTTTCTGCTGCATTCTGCGATTTTTACAAGCTAATGGGTTTTCTTAGTTCTTTTAAAACATTGGATCATATTATACTAATAGAGCCTTGCATGTAAATAACAATTTGCTTGGTTCAACGGTATTTTAACATGTTTTCAAACATTGCATCTAAGTAGTAAATAAAAAATTTAAAAAAATTCGGCAATCAGAGAGTTGAGCATATTTTATTGCATGTTGTTTTATGTGGTGTACTGTGTGATGTGATATTACTAGCAGTAAATGCAATATGTGCTATAGATTCACAATTTTAATTGTTGTGGCACTTTTGGCATGTATTGTGTTCATATGAATTGAATCCGTTAGCAAAACTGTATCGTATTTATAGTTAAATGCAGAGCAATAAATATTATTTTGAATTTAATCAACACTGGATTCAATTTAAACTTTTAATGACGGTGCAAAACATAAAATAGTGAATTTGTATATCTATTTTTAGCTATTTTAAAGTTGAAATGATAGTAAGAAAATATTTGTTTCCTTAAATATGCTTCTTGGACTTTCAAGCCAGAAATTGAAATACTTTAAATCTATCATTTTAAATGTCTTGCCTCAAATGTTAAAATAGATATATTAATTAGAAACATGTTGACAGTGTTTATGATGGAAGTTTTTTTTTTATAAAAATTTTAAAATTGGATTTAAATACAGTACACCTTGTTCAAATTTCTTCGGGGGAAAATGGTAATTAGAATCATTGTAGCTTTTACTATGTTAATAATCTTCCAGTTTGGTTTTGTGTTGAATGCATTTTTTGATTTTATTGATATTTTTTTATAGGCTGAAGCTATGAATGCTTTACGAAAGGAAATCTCAGATCTTCATGTACAGTTTAAAGTATGTGTGCTTGAACTTGTCTTAGTATTCTGCTTTTTTAATATTTTAAAATAAATATCACAATTCTTCTCATTGTGTATCTTTATAGTCTCTATCCAGTTCAATCCAGCAGTTGGAAAAAAGTATTCACACAGACAAGTAAGAATACATATAATTTTTCATTTTAAAAACTAATGTGTTTATTTAAACTGATGTTGTACCAAGTATTGAGTTCTTCAATCATAATAGCTTTCATATGGCATGTAATGAATAAAAAGTTACTTTAGGTTTTAATTGTTTGAAAATGAGAAAAGATTATTTTTTGTGGAATGTATTTAAATAAAAAGTGCTAAATCATATTAAATAATATCTGATGATTATAATTATTAATTGTAGTTAATTGTATAAAATTGAATTATCAGTCAATTAATGGGGAGTACTTTTGAAAATTTATTTTGTAAATATGTTGAAACAAATTTATGGTATAATCATGCTTAATGCTGCTTATGCATTCAAATTAATTATATTATTCTATGTCTTTAAAAAAAAATATTGAAATTTCTTCCAGGGAGCGTGTTGTGGTTTTTGACTCTTTAAACACTAGAATGAAAAACTTTGAAGAAAAACTTGCATCTCTTAGTGGCTTAAAAAAGTGTTGTGATGAGAAATGGACTGTAGCTGATTTTACAGCCTCTATAGAAAAACATCTTGTAACTGCATTCAGAAATGTAAGTTAATTTTTCATTTGTTTTTATATTAAAATTATCTTAATATTTTTTAAATTAATTTCTTAATGTTCCCACAGCAAACATAAATAAGGAGACTTTTAAAAGATTCTCCATTTTAATAGCTAGAAGCATATGACTTTTTATATTCAAAAATTTTTTTCAAGTATTGATTCCATTAATTTTCTTTAATGTAGAATTAAGATGTTTATATGGCAATATTAATATTTTGATCAAGTATTAATATAATATGGATTTGTTATTAGCTATAAAAATTATAAAGCTGCTTAATATGTTCACATTTGAGCCCAGATTTGATAATAATAGATAATGAAAATAACTTGGTTTTTTTTTTATTATTATTTTAAATAATATGTTATTAAATTTGGAAAGACGGCTCAATAATTTACCTTAGCTTTCAGAACTTTTTTTTATCATCATGAATACTTATTTAAATACAGAAACAGTTGCATCCAGGGATGATTTTAGATTCAATCTCTGTCTCAAATTTTGATTTAGAATAAGATATATATATATATAGTTGTCCAGACGTGGAAGTAACTCGAGAGGACTTAAAAATAAACACACCCCTTTGCTCTGCGCCATTAAAGAACACGCAAATCCGATTTCTGTTGTGGCGTCAAAGAACTCGGACAGGTTTTTTATTAAAGTTACGCAAAAAGATCGTAAATTTCACTTATTCATTCTGGATTGGAATAAATTTCAATAAAACTACTTCATCTGTTTCATTTCGTTTTTATTTTCATTTAACCTCAGTAAAGTTATTTATGAAAATGAAAGTTCGTGGCAATTGATTCATGGTGTTTTTTATATATAAATTGAGCCAAGTTAGCAGTTTTATTTCTTTATTATTTTTCTTTCAGTTTTTGTATTTGGTAATGTATTTTTTTCTGTTAGTGGATTTTGCCTTATTTTTACTTGGACGAAACGAAAGTAATTGTTAAGAGTAAGATTATTATTAAATGTAGATTAGTGTCAATTGATTCATCATTTCTGTTTTTTATGCTTTTTTTTTATTATTTCTTAAGCACTCTGCCAATGTACATGAGATTTTCTACTATAAATTTTGTTAGTAAATCTTTGACAGTGGGATATGAGATATGTTTGGAGGGCTAAAAGCTCGTCTTACACGGGCACAAATCTTCTAGTAGTATATTAATTTTAGATTATATCAAAATCGTCAAAATAAATTAGTGATAATCCAGTTGTTTTATTCAAAATTTTGTCGGCTTTTCATGGCAATCTAGTTTTCAGGATTTTTGGCATGTAGTTTTTGTCGCCCCTGTGCATCTTTGTGTTGCACAATGGGGATTTGGTAGCAGCTCTGGCTTTTTTAGAATGGATCAAAAATCTGCCATGTATATGAAATTTGTTCGGTTCAATAATGATCTTTTTGCAGATTCATCTGGGTTAAGGTCAAGCATCCTCATATTGGTGTGGTCTGGAGATTTGAAGAGGGAGATAAGGGCTCAGGTTTTGTCCTTGGTCTGCCATGGCAGTCCTGTGGCTTCAAAATTAACTGCTTATCATACTAGCTTATTTGTAACTTGTATTACATGATTTGGAAGAAATTGTGCTCTTCAGTTCAGTAGGGAAACTCATTATTGATATTTAATTGATTATAATGAGAGGGTTTAAATTTTATTTTAGCATTTATAATTTACAAAGAGACTACTATTATTCAAAAATATCAACACTAGTGTGAAACCAATAATGCTGTTGAAACTAGAAATGTGGAAGCTATTTCCTAAAAGTAACTGTTTATCAGATAACTTGTCATTGAAAGTGTTAATTAGGATGCAGACAAATTTTCAAATTAGTTAATTTGAGAATTATTATTTTTCAATGAATTAATGATAATAAGTTTTCCTTAATATGTTTTTACATCTTTGATAGGTAATGGCTGGAGAAAAGAACACAGATTCGCCTTACCTCTTTTTTCACCAGTGGCTAAATTCTAAATTCGTTGATCCAAACAAATTATCTGCTGAAATAAATGCTGCTTTTGAAAAAATAAAAACACAACAGTCGTCTGGTATAAAACTTGACCAAAATAGCATGAATGTTGTAAAAAGTGTTGTTCAGCATTATGTAGAAACTTTGAAAACAAATCTGAACCCAGTTGACAGTACAAAAACAAGTTATGATAATTCTCTGACACATCATGATATGAGAAGAATTGTTAAAGAAGCTTTATTGTTATATGATGCTGATAAAACTGGAAAAGTAGATTATGCTTTAGAGTCTGGTGGTAAGTACTGTTACATAGTAATATTGGCAAATTTTTGAAGCAAATTGAAATTAAACTTATATTTATTTTATTACTTTTTAGGTGGTAGTATTTTAAGCACAAGGTGTTCAGAAAGTTATGTTGAAAAAAATGGAAGATTCACTGTTTTGGGACTGCCATTGTGGTCTGATGAAAATTCACCTCGCACAGCTATTCAGGTAAATGCATATTTTTAACTCTTGTTATGTTTTATCATACATGCCATGTGTAGCTGAAGTTGCAGTGCATTAAGATAAATGAAAATTACTATAGCTTATTTTTATATTTTATTTAGCTTTTTTATCTTTCTTTCTTATTTAAACTGTTAAAATTATTATTTTTTAATTGGAGGTATATTATACTAGCATATTTGACCTTTTTCTATGGATAAATCTTTGAAACTTCAGTAATTTTCAAATTAAATTAATGTGTAATTATGTTTTAAAAAAGTTATAAACAGTACCAAGAATGCAGTTAGTTTGTAAAAATTATCTTGTGTGAAATATTAAATCATGCAGAATTTCAGAAAACATTAAATATATGAAGAAAATTACCAAGCAATTAATCTCTAACAACACATATTGGACAAAAACATGTTGCAAAGCAAGATAAGTTATTTTTCTACTGAATACACTTTAGTTGTTGAAAGTTGCATTTCAATACTTAAAAAAGTATTCACTTAAATCAATTGATATTTTTGGGAGGAGGGAGTGGTAGCATAAATTCTTCTGAATGCTTTTCTCAGAAATCCAGCAAACTGGGTTAAATTAGTTCCCCTTCAATAAAATTTTAAAAAAAGCTTGGTTAATCAGTTTAGAAATCCTCTTAGCTATAGAGCGAGGAGAAATACAGTGTCCCAAGTTCAGTGAAATTGATTTATGCGTTCGACTCAACATTATGAGAGATTAAAATCATGAAATATCTTTTCTTTTAAATGTATACATTTCTACTAATATTACTATTTAATTGTGTTAGCAATTAATTTAATGCTTTCTTTCCATCTTTTAGCCAGATGTTCAGCCTGGGAAATGCTGGGCATTTAAAGGAAGCCAGGGCTATTTGGTAATTCAATTGTCTTATACTATTTATCCTACTGGGTTTACTTTGGAACATATACCTGTTTCTCTCTCGCCATCTGGTTCTATAGATAGTGCACCGAAAGATTTTTCAGTGTGGGTGAGTATTTACTCTGTAACTTAATTCTTGTACACAGCATGTTATTTCCTCAAACATGTTTTTTTTTAATAATTACTGTGAAGCTCATGGATCTAAACTCTGTTTCAGATTCAAAAAATGTTCACACTTTAAATTAATAAAACAATCACATTTGAAAGATGATTTGCTATATTAAATGTATAAACTTTATTTTATTTATTTTTTAAGCATGAGTTTTTATATGATATGCATATTATTGAGTGTCAAATTTGGAATTAAAAATGTTTTTTGTTGTTTGCAACATTCATTGGAAACATTTACAAAATTATAAAAGCAGTCTGTTAAAATATTTAACAAAACTTAGTAACATCATGTATTTACCCACTTTAAAGTAATTACTCTAAAGGTAACATAAGCCTTGTGTTCAAAATCAATTAGTAATTCTTGCTAGATGACAATGTAGTTTTGTCATGATAGCAAAGTTCTATACTTACACGCCATCTGTAATATCTAGGTCGGAGTTTCTTAATCTGTGGGTTTTGACTTGGGGGGGGGGGCCCGTAAATTAATTTTGAGGTTGCGAAAATATTCACAGCAATTGCTTCTGTATGCTGAGTAATTTAGAATGCTATATTATTTCCAAGTTCATTTCATTTCAATTCTGAAAAAAAAACATGTTTATTTAATTAAATTATTGTTTGTTTACCATTAATTAATTTAAATTAGTTTTTGTATTTTTGACTATAGATAGGGTAGCTTTATTTTATTTTGATACCATTTGATTTTTAGGGCTATTGCAATTTTTATGGTGTTTGGTTTTTGTATGTTACTATATTTGCTATTATTTACTATATACTTATATATATATATATATATATCAAATTCAAATTTATATTGAGAAACAAAAGGATGGAAAGTATTTTGGTAAAGTGCGGATGCTCATCAGGGAAGGTGAAATCCCTACTAACTGTAGAATAATTAGAAAAATGTAATAAAGCTAAAAGAACACTGCCTTCACGTGTTAGGATAGACAAAAAGTCAAATATGAGTGACCAAAAATTAAAAATGTACATACCATAAAATGGAAAGTTGCTAGTAGCATGGGCAGAAGGTCATTTCTTTGCCTTCTGCCGCGCTGTTATACTTTAATCTGCTCAACATGTTTATCTGTGCATAGTTTTAAAACTTTTTTAATTTCAATAGGGATTATCATCAGAAAAGGATTTTGAAGGAACTCTACTCGGAAGATACACATTTGAAATAGATGGAGAGCCACTGCAATATTTTGAAGTACAGGTAAATAAATTAGTGTGATTTCCATATTTTACTTGTGGCATGTACTTGGTCCTCATTTATATGGTAGATTATTTCCTCCAATATGTCATGCAAATTGAAATCATGCAATTCAAATGGATATTTCACTTTGGAAATAGGTAGATATTAAATTTAACAATAGATGTGAAATAAGATTTATGCATATTATAATAGACAAAAAATGCTCTTTTATTTTATATTCTATCTCATTTTTTACCTGTTAAATAATAATGACTGTCAGTTTGCTTTTTTTCTATATGGTGTATTTACGCTATTACTACTAATTCACTAAACATTAGTGCCCTTTTCTGAGATTTTCTAGAAATATGGAAAGAAATTCATATTAAACATCCTCATGTTGCTGTGATATTTATTTATCACTATTCTACAATCTTTACTACTTTGTCAATGTAACAATGTTAATTATTTTGGCAATTAGCTGGTTTGTCAGGAATATTGGTTGTGTTTAATTTCAATCAAATCTTTTATGTATAAATTGTGCGACGGTCTATCTTGTAGAATGCCAGCAGGCACACACATTCACTTTTTACTTTCTCGTATACAAAGAGGAAGTATTGTAATCGTCAAAAAATTCGAACTCGAGATTTTGACGAATCTCCACGTTTTAGACCTCCCCGAGTCCGAAAAACACAATTTTGGAATTATGTCTGTCTGTCTGTCTGTGAACACGATAACTCAAAAACTATTAGAGCTATGGGGATGAAATTTGGCATGTGGTCTTTAAACATAATTTGTAGGTTTCTATCAAATTTTGGACAAAATCCGTCGACGGGAAGTCTGTCTGTATGTCCGAAGTCATGCGAACACTATAACTCAGAAACTTGAATAGCTAGATGGATAAAATTTGGTACACAGTTTTATCGTCATGAATGTAGGTCTGTATAAAATTTTGGGCCAAATCCGTCAACAGGTTGACTCTGCATATTTGATTTCTTCGCCATTGTGCGACATGAAAGAAAGGCACTGCTGTTCCGGTTTCCCGTAATACATTCTGTCTTGGCTCACTGCCAAATTCTTCTCGAATAAAAGTGAATTAATTATGGAGTGTTTATCTTTTAATTTTTCTTTCACTCCGAAACATAGAGTTGCATATTTGATTTGCGGTTAGTTTTATTTTGTATATTTCGTAATGCATTTTTTTCTGAGTGGATTTTGCATTATTTTTACTCTGACAGAACGAAAGTGGTTGTTAAAAGTAAAGTAATAAAGTAACAAACCAAAATTAGTGTCAATTGATTCATAAGTTCTGTTCTTCATGCTTTTTTCTTTCTCGTATACAAAGAGAAAGTATTGTAATCGTCAAAAAATTCGAACTCCAGATTTTGATGAATCTCCACATTTTAGACCTACCTGTGTCCGAAAAACACAATTTTGGAATTATGTCTGTGTGTGAACACGATTGCTCGAAAACTATTAGAGCTACGAGGATGAAATTTGGTATGTGGTCTTTAAACATAATTTGTAGGTTTCTATCATATTTTGGACAAAATCCGTCAACGGGAAGTCTGTCTGTTTGTACGTTCGAGGTCATGCGAACGCTATAACTCAAAAACTTGAAAAGCCAGATGGATAAAATTTTATACACAGTTTTATCGTCATGAATGTAGGTCCGTATAAAATGTTGGGCCAAATCCGTCAAAGGGTTGACTGTCTGTTGGTCCGTATAATTTACTTTTGAAGAGAATCCGTTATCTCCACGCGCATGCGTACTGGTTACTGCTGTTCCCGTAATATGGTCTATCTTGGCTCACTGCCAAATTCTTCTCAAATAAAAGTGAATTAATTATGGAGTGTTTTCTTTTAATTTTTCTTTCATGCAGAAACATTTTCTCAATAAGAGTTGCATATTTGATTTGAGGGTTAGTTTTATTTTGTATATTTTGTAATGCATTTTTTTCTGAGTGGATTTTGCATTATTTTTACTCTTGGCAGAACGAAAGTAGTTGTTACAAGTAAAGTTATAAAGTAACAAAAAAAAATTAGTGTTGATTGATTCATCAGTTCTGTTCTTCATGCTTTTTTAATTTCTTAAGCACTCTGCCAATGTGCATGATATTTTCATCTACAACTATCGGTAGCAGATTTCTAACAATCAGATCGGAGATATTGCCGGCAAGCTAAAAGGCTGCTTAGATGTGTGCAAATCTTTTAGTAACTTACATTAGATAATTGAAATTTGGTATGTGGTCTTCTAATTTATCCACTCGGTGGGAGGGGAAACGGCACCTTTGGGGAAGTATACGAGAAAGTTTAGGGGAGGCCACTCCCGCTGGTTACTATCTGATATATGAAATATACAAAGAGAAAGTGTTGTAATCGTCAAAAAATTCTAACTCGAGATTTTGATGAATCTCCATGTTTTAGACTTCCCTGATTCCGAAAAGCACAATTTTGGAATTATATCTGTCTATGTTCATGTGAACACGATAATTCAAAAACTTAAATAGTTAGATAGATAAAATTTAGTGCACAATTTTATTATCAGGAATGTAGGTTCTCATCAAAGTTTGGACGAAATCCATCGAAGGGTTGACTGGCTGTTGGTCTGTATAATCGCATGCTTGTGAACACGATAACTCCTAAATGCAATGATTTATATAAATGAAATTTGATATGTTATCTTATCTCAATTATAGATCTGTGACCAATTTTGGTTTCAATCGGTTGAAAAAAAGGCACTCAAATTGCATATTTGGTTTCTGCACCATTCTACGATGCAAAAAAAAGGTGCGTTTTCCCCACCTGTGTTAGGGAATGGAGCCTGTTACTACTGCTTGTTGTTATTAGTATAAATCAGTGCAAATCCTGCCTAATTATAGGGAATAAGATTGGAAATGAGTCAATGAGAAAGAGAAATTATGGTGCTTTTATACACTGCATCCACCTCAGATGGGGAAAAATTTAAGTTTTAAATGCAATTTTTCATCAAAATAACTGAAACAAGATCAATTCAAATGGCATTAGCAAGTACACATGTTGGGTGATTAAAAAACTTGGCTTGTGGAGCACTAGTCCCCAAACTTACTCATACAGTATTTGAAACGACTAAAATATTATCGAGACAAAAAATATATATAAATTAATCTACAATCAGAATTTAACACACAATATAATAAGTAAACATATCTAACTAAAAGTAATTAACCATTTACAAAGTTGACTGGATATTATTAAATTTGCCTTTCTCATGTCTTTTATATCTCATTTCAAATAGTTTTTGTGATGGGTACTTTAATTGAAAAATATTCGAGATGATTGCTGTAGAGAACGATGTAGGAAGATATAATATTGCTTTGGTAGGGAAGTTTATAGAGAGTTGCGCCAACTTGCTGTTTCTTGTCATCTAACCACAATTCAAAACTGCAAAGTGTGTCCCAAAATGGTCCTCTTTTAGCATTGGAATAGGGCACTAATCTTAAAGCATACTGGTTAAAAAAAATCCTGTTTTGTGAAATTTTGAATTTTTTTTATTATTCTTTTACAAATGGGTCTTGTCAAGGCCAGTTCAAGTGTTGTTTGACGGGAAATTCTTTCTTTGTTGAAGTATGTTAAAGCAAAATTGTGCTGTTAAAATGCCTTGAGGATTAAAGGCTAAGTGTACTTTGAATGTAAAACATTGCATAAATCCATTTTTTATCTTGCATATTGTTTCTATTAAATATTCCTTTTTTTTTTGTACAGAATTTAACTTCTGTTCCATTTTCTCTTGTGGAGCTGAAGATTCACAGCAACCATGGCAATCTGGAATACACCTGCTTGTACAGATTCAGGGTACATGGCACAAGGACTTAAAATGAAGTCAACCAATTTCCCCTTTATACTGTGATCATTGTACAGATATTATCTTTTTAAGTGCCATACAAAATATTTTGATCCTCATGTATAGAAATTTGTAAACTAATATGAAATTTAGTATGTGTAAATATTTGTTTTTCATCTGATGAATTTTATAGAAATAAAAGTTTATAATTGTGTTTAATTGAAGTTCCGTTTTCAGTTCATTAATTGTGCTTATTTTAAGTAAAAATTTATTTATCTCTCTTTAAAAGTGAGAAATTAAATGAATTGTATTGTGCTGCTGAGCATAAGATATCCCCTCTCCCCTTCTAGATTATTTTCTTTCCTATTTTATATAGGCTAAACTCTTTTCTAGCTGGCAGATGGATTAAATGCTGGCAGAAGGAATTAATGCCCAAACTAATATTTAGAATACAGATCATTCTGCTTATGAAGAATATGCTTTTAAAAAATGTGAAGCTAAATTTTGGCTCCCAACATCAAAAATTCATAATATGAATTTGTTCTTATTTAAACATACATGCAATAATAAATGCATTGGCAAAATGTTTTATATAATTAGAAAGAGAATATAATACTCTACAAGATACTGTATTTTGATTTTTAGGTGTTTTCAAATCATTAAAATGGAATGTCAAGTGGACAAAACTGAGTATTTTTTATACCATTTGCATTTAATCAAGGTGTTCAAACTGTTGAAGCTTCACATGAAATTTGTAGAACAGACTCTTTAATCCAACACATATGCGACCGGACACCTGTCGGATTATAGTGTCCAAACTATAGAGGGTCAATAGAAGAATATAAACTGCATTTTACTGCATCAGAACTTTAATAACAGAAAAACAGGAACGAATGACTCATCACCAAGTAACATGTTCCAACAGGTGCATCGGACTAGTGGGAGTGTTAGAGTAACGAGTGTCAAATTAGAGAGAGTCTACTTTACTGTGAATGGAGAAGGAGCAATGCACCACCTAACATTAATTTCCACTCTTTAAAAGATGTTGAACAGCAATTAAGACGGAGGAATTTTAAAACTTAAAGTAAATGAGAAAAACGCTGAAGAATAATTACTCGACCCAATACTTTATCTCAATTCATATACACGGATACGCTTTTACTGTTGGTCTGGTGCAAGGGTGTAGTGGAGCCAGAATGCCATTCTAATAGTGCTTTTTTTTAAAATGAGAAATAGATGGGAAAAAAATTGTTAAAACCTCCTTAAAATGGCAAGAGTTTTGTCCCCCCCCAGGTTAGAGCATTCCGGCACTGTTCACAATTTGAAATTACCACTTTTGGTCTGGTGTGAGAATTTAAAGAGCTGGGTGCTGGCACTTGGACATTGTTATAGTTTTCTGACTACAATCAAAACTTGATATTGATCAGGCCGAATCAAATTAACTTTTTTTGCTAAACAGTCTGTAGAAAACACCGTGAAACATCAATTCTTACTTTTACAACCTCCATTGAATATTTACCACCCACCCCTGAATTTAAAATTGAGTTTTTTAACATTCATTTAAATATCAAATGCAAAGGAAAGATCTATAAACTACTCATACAATCTTTTACCATGTGCCATTACATTTTGGGCAGATGAATGATGGTGTCTATAAAAATATGTGAGCAGTAAATAAAGGGCTCTTAACTTCATTAAGTTATGGCATATTGGATTGCCTGTCAGGAGGCGTAGAGGAAAATGAAGACACTTTTATTTGTAATTGGTTTAATTTGCTATTTTGAACTAAAAAAGAGTAATTATATTAAAAATTAGTAATAATTGTTAAATTAATGGAGTTAGAAATTAGCTTACTTATAAAAAAAATGCAACTTGAAGGTTGTTTTAGACACCCACCTTAAACAGATGAGTTCAAATATACACAGTGATTCAAAACAATTGTATCAATTACACTAGGGAAAAAAATGAACACAAAAGTAGAAGGAAGCTTAATTTTTTGTATGAATGTAACAATTGTCCATTATGACTATCCTTGGTCACACAATCAACTTCCATTTCATTACCATATTAAGTTACCATACTCTATGTGTATCTTCAGTTCATTCACTGTTGCACACAAAGGAAGCATCAAGATAAAGTCTACAGCATATCCCAATGACATGAAGACACAAATAGTCCAGGGGGGGGGTATGTAACCACTTGATGTACATGTATCAAATGTCATCAATGGCGTGAAAATGCATGAGCGTGGCATGAAATGAACTACGCTTAGATGTTGCCATTATTCAAGGGAGTGCTGTACAGGGCAATTATTACTACACAAAAAAAGTTTATGCTCTTTTTGTATTGTGTAAAAATGTTTTCTTCCTACTTTTTTGTTTACAAGAAGTTATTTCCATTTTATGCGTGCAATTGTTTGAACTGCCCTGGCTTCTCAAGGAAATACAAAATAGGAAAAATGTCTCTTGATTGGATATTGAATGATAAATTGACTACATGATAACTTATAGCAAGGACAGCCAACATATAACCTGGAACTATAAAAAAAAAAGAGAATTTTTTTTTGTGAGAATTTAGTCTTCAAAGCAACTATATTTTTTAATATAAATAAGTTGAGAGCAAGACATTTATACCTTAGCAACACTTAGTAAACTGCCTATAAAAACTAGAGACTTCTAGATATATATAAGCTTAGAGGTCTAGTGCTTTAATCTAGTCAAAATTTTTTATGTTCAAGAGTGGCAAGATCCTTTCAATTCTATGGTCACCATCCATTCAGGAATGTACTTAGTGAGTAGATTTTCAAATTATCAGATAAATGTGCACAATATGGTAATCATATCATACTTAAATTAGTGCACTGAAATTAATTTTGATATGATAGCCTAAAAATTTTCATCTGTAATTTCAATTTTTGTTACTTATCTTTAATTGAATCAGCACTTGAAGAGAACAAATCCCAGAAATTAAAAGCGCAGAAAATGTGGGTTATCATGTAACTCTAGTGTTAGCTGTAAAAAAAATGAATAGCAATTACTAGGTAATTAAGAATGAATGATTGATGTAAGAATTTCCTATAAAAGTTTGGTTAAGGAAATAAATGAGGAAAATAGAATTCCCTCAAAAAAAAGTTTTAGATTATTCTCTTCTTGAACCTTTAATTCTTCCCTCAAAACTACTGAATCAACTGTCATTTTAAAAAAATTTCAGATTTAAAAAGTTCAAATCATTTTATCTCTTTGCTGTATTTTTTATATTTATTTTCAAAGTTTTGTTTTCTTTAATCATACCGATAAAAGAAACAATGAATATCGAATTAAACTTAACAAGATACAAGAAATTGGTTTCGAGTAAGTAGATATTTATTATAAAGTATATAGATTTTTAAAGAAGAATGCTTTGTTGTGGGGAACATTGAATTTTATCTTTGAAACTTATATTTTCAGTTCTAATTCGGTGTTTTCGAACCGTTTCGGTATATAAAATGAAGTTTAGCAGAAAAGATTCTTTCAATTGCAGGGCTATCATGAGTGGTTCGGCGAAATCTTCCTGTGGGTGATCTTGGAAGGGAAAAACAAACATTGATTGAAGATGATAAAATTCCAATTGTAACATCAAATCATGGATAATAACATATATACTTGGATAAAACGGCTTTTATTTGCCCTTTCAGAAACGAAAGAGAGACATTCGTGGATATCTGAAGTTAACAAAGATTCCTACGATAGATCATTCTGTAGTAATTCATATTGAAATGGGATTGGGCCGCGATTTTGTGTCTTGGCTTTAGGACCTGAGTCTCGAGGGTCCGAGACAAGATTCCACCACAAATCCGCCGAGTATGCGGAATTGGTTCATGTTAAATTTGTCAGGACCAGAATGTCCTTGCACTAGTCTGATGTGGAAGTTTCGAAAGAAGGATGTCGTCTGAGCACAGTTAAAAATTTATGAACTCCATGCCAAAATAGCCCAAGTGTGACTTTAAAACGGTACATTAATCTAATTAAACTTGGCAAAATAGATGTGTAAAACATGACATTTGTACAAAGTAAACTTGGTGGCTTAGCTAAAGGAAAACATAATATAGCGGTACACGCATTCTAATGCCCAAGCAGCTGGATATATCTTTATTTAATTTCAAAAGGAAATTATATATTTTTGTCGTTGGAAATTTTTATAATGAAATTTTACTAGTGGAAATGGAAAGAAAGGTTAATTTTTTAAAGACAGTTTCAGTTTTATTCTTTTTTCAGTAGTAGCAAGTTTGTTAACCTGTGTAATTATTTCATCCAAATGAATTGCTTAACAGAAGAACTTGCGTATACACCAGCATACAAACATCATACAAAAACCAGCGGAAGTGTTCTCCCCTAAACTTTCTCGTATACTTCCACAAAAAGGTGCCGTTTCCCCTTCCCCCACGTGGCTAAAAAATTCGAACCTACTGTTACCCAAAGTCCAATGACTATCAGAAAGTTTTTCATTATAGTGATTGAAAAATATCTAGGTAAAGAATCAAATTCAAAGAGATGCGTACCGATTTTCCGCTCTTGACGGCTCAAGGACAAACTGACGTAATTCACTCCATAGCTTTCGCGTGCACAGAAGATTGCTTCCAGTACGCATGCGCGTGGAGATAACTTTTGAAAGAATCCCTTAATTATACAGACCGACAGACAGTCAACCCTTTGACGGATTTGGCCCAAAATTTTATACGGACCTACATTCAAGATGATAAAACTGTGTACCAAATTTTATCTATACACCTATTCAAGTTTTTGAGTTACAGTGTTCACATGACCGCGGACAGACAGATAGACAGACTTCCCGTAGACGGATTTTCTCCAAAATTTGATAGAAACCTACAAATTATGTGTAAAGATCACATACCAAATTTCATCCCCGTAGCTATAATAGTTTTCTAGTGATCGTGTTCACAGACAGACAGACATAATTCCAAAATTGTGTTTTTCGGACTCAGGGAGGTCTAAAACGGGGAGATTCGTCAAAAACTCGAGTTCGATTTTTTTTTTTGACGGTTACAATACTTTGTATACTTCGTAAACGACTTGACTTGACTTGAAATTTTTGTAGGTTTTGAGACTTATAGCTGCCAGGGCTTTCGTCTCCAAGTATCCAAAGGAGTAAGAAACAGTTCAAGGAGAAAAATCAGAAAATGTCGAAAAACTTCAGCAGGGAAAAGAGAGTACGAATAGCACGCTGAGAAGAGCAGATAATTGAGATGAAAGATTTAAACGTTGAGAGAACAGCAAGATTAATGTTGAGTTGGCGACAGAGTGATTGCCTGATGAGAGAATACTTCCGGCAGTAGAGTAGAATATGTTCGATGGAGTTGTCGCATTTGCACATTGAGCAAAGAGGATTGTCATTTAGCCCAAAACTATGGAGCAATGCTGGTGTTATAATCATACGTGAGATTATGCGGGCGATGATAATATCCTCTCTTCTATTCTTTAACCAAGGCACTATGGTTTGGATGGACGGAATATCACCAAGAGTCAGTGGCGGACTGGCGAGGTTGCCAGCTTGCCCGATGGCAAGTGGGCCCCTTAAACAGAAGACAATTTGGGCCCCCAGAAAGTGTAGGAGAGAAAAAAAGTTCTCTTTCTCTATAGTAAGCTTTTCTAAAGCAATGAAATAAAATAGCCCTGTACCCAAGGCCCATGTTTTGGGGATTTATTGCCGTCGTAATTCGACCACCCGAACAGCGGGTGGTCGAATACCGACCCAAGATGCATACGCAATTACAACTGCCCGTAGGAACTGTACTGAGGTCTCTGTCCAATCCACTTCCTTTGACCTTCCGATCATTTACAGATGTTTCTCCAGAATGTTGCAGCCATCGCACAAACCCTCGGGCTATTGGAACAGGATAGCTCTTCAGTGCGAAGTCGAGCCGCAATGCTCATTAAAATTTTTTGTTGGTTTCGGAAGCCCTCGGAAAGACTGAAGGAATTGTATCCCTTTGTGCAGAAAGGGTGCGGTTATCGCGAGACACAGCTATAAGGCGTGCTTTTTTCTTTCTTTTTTGTAGTTTAATTTTACTGTCATAACTCTGACAAACAAGGGAATTCGCCTGTAAGAAAAGGTTTTCTTGACTAAAACTGTGACTAGGACACTAAATGATATCTATGAAAAGACGACACTCGCGCTTTTCTTTATGCGTTTGGGGGGAGTTTGCGTTTAGAAGAGCGAAGGGGTTTCGTTTAAAGAGGGCATCAGTCTTATTAGTCTGTCTTTCATGGAAAATAATTGGTTAGAAAAGTGTTATTTCTGTTTTTAGTCGTAAGAGAGTTAAGACACACACACATATGTAGCATATCTTGCAAAGGAAAGAAAAAAAAAAGAGATAATCTGAAACTATCATTTCTCTATTTTTACATTGCTTTTGTAGTATTAATCACTAGCCGCATTCGGCTACCAACTGACTCGTCCATCTTATTAATTGTCTTAGTTTGATTATATTAACAAACTTTAAATTCGCCAACTTATTTAATTTTTGTTAAGTTAAAAGTATTAATTGCTACAAAAGACTGAGAAAGAAATTAGTTGTGCAAAGAAGAAAAAAAAAAGAAAAAAGACAGTAGATAGGAAATGTATTAGCATTTGAGATAAATTTTGATGCAGTATGTTTTTGCGTCTAATGAAACTACTGACATAAGTCTTTACATTCCACTGTTAAAGAAGTCTTAAAAACACGAGATTCAATGAAGATTATTTTTTGAAATTTTGCATAATTATAATCTACAATTGTTGCGCATTATTAAGCTTATTATAAAGTGAAAATTCAACCTCATCATATCAAATAAATGAATTGCATAATCTCCAGGAAGATTATTTTGCCTTAAGTGGAAAGATGAGCTTAATGCCATTGCTAAAAAGTAAATTTATTAAAATAACATAGAAAATCTATCAAAAACTAAATTTATTTGAAGTAACGAAGAAGGAAAGAAAAAGACTGGAAAAACTGGCGAAACAATGAAAATGGACTGCATTTTAATATAACAAAAGAAGTTTTTTACATTATAAGGATGTATTTTGTACAAATCTATAGTTTTACTCGATCTTTATGAAATTTGGCACACATGCTCTTCAAAAAAAGATGAAAATAATTGTCAACTTTTTAAAGTCCAAAAGTAAATTAAAATTTCAGTTACTTAAAAATTAAGCAAGATTTTGGTGTTTTTTGACAATATTTTCAAAAAATACTATCTAACAAAATGATTTTTGAATTACTTGTAATTCAAAAATATTTTTTAATGATCCAGTTTAATTACAAATTACTGAAACATTACCAGTACAAATTACTAAACTATAAATCACCCAAAGAAGTTTGTTTTAAAGGTTCCTGGCTCTTTCAACAGATGCCCTACTAATGGGCAGCATTTCTTCTTCATACTTCGTCGCTAACACCGTATACGAAATATTTAACTTCCGGAATTTCAAATCAAATAACTTTAATCATAATTTCGCTATTTTAAACATAGAAAATTAAGGGGTGTTAAAAGGGATTGATTTTAAAGACGCGGAAAATTTAAATATATAATAAAAAATTAAATTGAATACATAATTATTAAATATTATAGATTTAAATTAATATAATTTAATATAAAAAATTAAAAATTAAATATAAAATTAAAAATTAAATATAAAATTAAATAAAAAATAAGATATATATATCTGAATTAATATTATGATTGTAGATATGTGTGGGCCCTCACTGACTCCTGGCAACCACTATTTTCAGACCCAGTCCGCCACTGCCAAGAGTTGCATAGTATTTACTTCCTCGGTACGTAGCGTCTGTTTGATTTCCTGAATGGACTTTAAGTTGTGTGGTGATATCTTCAGCTGTAACCCATTGCATGTTGAGATCGGACTCTGAAACACGTCTGGCCAGAGTATCGGCTTTTTCGTTCCTTCGTAAACGAGAAAGTAATAACATAAAACTTCCGCTTTTTGTCTTCTTATCTTGGAAGACATAACGAACTTCATTTGTATTTAAAATAATTTTATTTGTTTGCCTTGATACCATGTATGAAGTGGGATTCACAAAAAAAGTCACCTTTTTACTCGAAGAGCGTATACTTATGATAGCTTTTATTTAATGAAATCGGAGCTTTCCCTCCGGCCCACAGTGGTCCGGTTTCGGTTTGTAGCGCGACAAAAATCGAAATTTCGAGGTCGGCAAATGGGTTTATTTTCTTCGGGGGTAGGTAGAGAACCGTTTGGAACCCTGAAAGCCATAACTTTTTTTGTATAAACATGTAGTCTTAGGGGGTTTTACGGAGGTTAAAGTTGAAGAATATCTTTCGAACACTTGAGTCGCGTTTCAGTGAGCCCTTGGATTTCGTTCTGTAAAGTCCTACATTGCTCTTTATCTGTCTAATTTTAGATTTTTCATGATGTCGGATTCCAGGGCAAGTAAACAAAACCGTTTTTAACACATCATTTTATTATTTTCCATATTTTTATACTATATTTTAAAAGGCCCTTTTTTCACTAAATTTTCAAGTTTAAAGTGAATTTTAAAAATTTGCACAACTTTGCACGCCTTGAGACTACCTTAAATCATTTCTGCACTCTATCTTCTATAAAATGTCTAAAAATTAGCCCCGATAAACCCCGACTTTTTCATTTATTTTATTTTTTAATGTCATCTATGTCAGTGAAGAATTTTCTCTTTTTCCTCCAATGACGCAAAAATAAATATCTGGGTGAAAAATAAAACCTGTTGGAAAACTAAATTAACTTGTTCTAGCCTAAATGTTAATTGCTAAAAATTCAATCGACATTAATTCGAAAATTTTATTAAAAAATTTTCGAATTTAAGGAGGCGGATACTCAATCTAAAATACATTTTAACTTTTTTAAGAAATAAACGCAATGGATGGTTTTCAAAAGTATTTTAAATCGATTTCAATATTTATTTCGACTTTAATGATTGATAAACACACGGAAACCGACAATTTTGGAATAGTTTGACAAGACGCGATTGCGGAATTTTCAAGACAGTTAGTTTGCTTCAGTGACAACCCTCTCAGGCACTGTCTTCAGCTACAGCTAAAAAGGGATAAAATAACAGCACAACCAAATATAGTTTTTTGCAACATACAAATAATATAAAACATAATTCAATGATGAAAGCGTTACCCTTTTATCTATTATGCTAAAAGTAGTTATTAAAATATTTTGGAATATTTCCTGAATTCTCATATATTTTGTGGGAAAACAGGGTCAATTTTATCTTAAAGTAATTTTTTTTTAAAGGAATTTAATGTATTATATAACATTTTATATTATATTAACAAGAATTCTTTCACTTTTAATGTTTTGAAAAGAAGCATTTGAATTATCGCCTTAATTATCAATTAGATATATTTTATGACAAATGCAAATATTTGGAATGTTAAAAATAAAAAAACCTACCAGACTTCACTCTAAAATTTCACTGCAATAACTTTCCGCAGATAACACCCTCCATAAAGAACAATGGGAGGGACGAATTAAATAAATTAATACAAATCAAGAAACCGATCAACAATCAACCGATGTGTGTAAATTTCATCGTGATACAACCGGAAGTCCATTCCTAAAACTGTCAAATTTCAATCCTCTGCTGTTTTTAGTTTCGTGCTATGATTTTTTGTCTCGCTAGAAACGAACGCCCGAATAAAGTAAAAAACAAGGTTCCACCGAGATTTGAACTCGGATCACTGGATTCAAAGTCCAGAGTGCTAGCAGTACACCATGGAACCTTTCTTTACATGCAGAATCAGACCCGGGCCGCCTGGGTGAAAGCCAGGAATCCCTAACCACCATAGACCATAGGAATTACACGGTAGAAAGTTTCTCACACTGACCCAAAGAGTGGGAAGATATGAGCACATTCACTCTTTTTCACCTACTTCTATTTGAAACTCATAGACAGCTCAGACTGAAGTAGAAAGAGTAAAACAGTGAATTACTGACACAGGTAAAAGCTACATAATAATTTTTTTTCTTCTTATCCCTCCCTTGATAACTAAAGGGAGAATTGGGGTTTTATTTTCAATAAGACCAAATTAAAAGAAAAAAGATAAGAGGTCCAACT